>JAQZBX010044726.1:0-21269 GCA_029593785.1 Cabassous unicinctus
CATATTGATATAAGAGCATTCCCACCTCTGTACTTTCAATCTCATACCCACAAATCCCAAGTGTTCACCTGGTCCCTCTCCCAACTCTCCCCCCAGTGTCCTGGGTCTTCTAACCCACCCTTCCCAATCTACCCACCTGTCAACCTTGCACCACCCAACCCAATAATATCACTACCCTCCTGTCCTATCCCTTCAATACACAACTACACTCTATCACTTTACCATAGATTACGTCTGTATGGGTGATGGCTCACACCCTTCTCTTCTCTTTCTCTTTCTTGTAAACCTATCTTTCAGACAGTAGCTCTCTGAGACTGCTCATTTCCTTAATTCATATCAGTGAGGTCACACACAACATTGCTTCTGATCAAGAAACCCACTTCATGCAAATAAAGTGTGAGAATGGGCACATGCTCATGGAATTCACTGGTCTTACCATGTTTCTCATCATACTGAAGCAGGTGGATTGATAGAATGATGTAATGGCCTGTTGAAGACTAATTTTGGTGCTAACTATGTGGCAATATCTTATAAGGCTGGGGCAATGTTCTCAGGAGGTTGTGTATGCTCTAAATCAGCATCCACTCTATGGTGCTGTTTCTCTCTTAGCCAGGATTCACTGGTTCAGGAATCCAGGGGTAGAAACGGGAGTGGCACCACTCACTATTAACCCTAGTGTTCCACTGGAAAAAAATTTGTTTCCTCTCCTGCAACCTTAAGCTCTGCTGGTCTACAGGTCTTAGCTCCAAAAGGAGGAGTGCTTCTGCCAGAAGACACAACAATGATTCCATTGAACTGGAAGTGAAGACTGCCAACTAGCCATTTTGGGCTCCTCATGACTCTGAATCAACAGGCAAAGAAAGGAATTACTGCACTGGCTGGGGTGATTGATACTGACTATGAAGGGGAAATAGGTCTGCAACTACACAAGGGAGGTAAGGAAGAGTTTGCCTGGAATATAGGAGATGCCCCAGGGCATCTCAGTACCACCATGCCCTGTGATTAAATTCAATAGAAAACTGCAACCACCCAATCCAGACAGGACTATGAAAGGCCCAGAAATTTCAGGAATGAAGGTTTGGATCACCACACCAGGCAAAGAACCATGGCCACCTGAGGTGCTTGCTAAAAGCAAAGGGAACATTGAATGGGTAGTGGAAGAAGAGAGTTATAAATATGAGCTATGACCATAAAAGCAGTTACAGAAATGAAAACTGTAATAGCTATGAATATTTCTTACTTGTTTTGCTATAAGTATGTTTGTATATGTGCATATAGCAAATATCTCTGATCATAAGATGTAAGTTATATTAGCTTCATGTAGTAGTATTTAAGTCACAGAATATCAAGTTTAAGAGTAAATATTACCCAAGGATTTGCACCCTATTTTGGGGAGAGTTAGTGCATTTCCAGTTTTTCCCAGGGCAGTTGAGTATTGTTAGGTGAAAATATGACTGTTATTTTTTATGTTTGTTTTTTAAAAATTGTTAACGGACAAGGAAGATCAATTCAACAAGACATAGCAATTATAAATGCATATGTACCGAACAGCAGAGCCCCCAAAATATATGAAAAAATATGGACAGACTAGAAGGAAGAAACAGACAGTTCTACCCTAATAATAGATTTCAATACACTACTTTCAATAATGGATAGAACATCTACATCTAGACAGAAAATCAATAAGGAAATAGAAGACTTGAATGATATTCTCAACCAGCTAGACCTGAATAGACATATATGGAACAATTCAACCAACAGCATAAAAATACACATTCTTCTCTAGTGCACATGGATCATTCTTCAGGATAGACCATATGTTAGGTCATAAAACAAGTCTCCATGATTTCAAAAATATTGAAATCATATAATTTATCTTCTCCAACAATAATAGACTTATCCCAGCCTACAGCTGATGTTGAAAGAAACTGGGACCACCGAGCCTTAAGAGGAAGAGGAAGCCTGAACCCTTGGAGACGTCGACAGCCATCTTGCTCCAACATGTGGCAACAGACTTTGGTGAGGGAATTAACTTATGTTTTATGGCCTGGTAACTGTAAGCTTCTACCCCAAATAAATACTCTTTATAAAAGCCAACAGATTTCTGGTATTTTGCATCAGCACAGAATTTGGTACTGGGAGTGCCCGGGCAGGAGCAGGGGGCTGTGAGGCGGCACTGGCGGCAGCGGGGGCAGAGGGGGTGCAGGTGGCAGTGGTGGGTTGGCAAAGCCAACCACCTTATTAGGCCTTATTGAGCCTAGTGCTCATCTTCTCTCGGAGGCACTAGGAACCGAACCCGGGACCTCCCATGTGTTAGGCAGGTGCCCAAATGCTTGAGCCACATTTGCTTCCCTGTTATTTTTTATTTAGAGATTAAGTACGGTTTAAGGAGATCTGTATGGCTGCCAAGTTGACAATGGTTGGACTGTGATGGTTAAGTTCATGTATCAACTTGGCCAGTTTATGGTGCCCAGTTGCTTGGTCAAGCAAGCACTGATCTGATTATTACTGTGAGGATGTTTTGTTGACCTAATTCATCAGTAAGTTGATTGTATCTATGGCTGATTACATCTACAATCAACTGAGGAGATTGCCTTCAACAATGAGAAATTTTATCCAATCAGTTGAAGGCTTTAAAAGGAGAAGTGATGGGAAGCGGGTGTGGCTCAGTGGATAGAGCCCCCGTTTACCATATGGGAGGCCCGGATTCGCGTCCCGAGGCCTCCTTGTGAGGGCACGCCGGCCTGAGTGGTGCGGTGGGCTGATGCAGCAACCTCGCGGCAGGAAGCGGGTGTGGCGCAATGGATAGAGCACCCGTTTACCATATGAGAGGCCCCGGGTTTGCTTCCCGGCGCCTCCTTGTGAGGGCAGGCCAGCTCACGCGGCGCCGTGGGCTGATGCGGCAAGACCTCACAGCAAGGGGGAGATAAGCAGACACAGAGAAGACACGCAGCGAATGGACACAGCAGCACAAGCAGCAAGGGGTGGATAAATAAATAAAAAATAAATAAATCTTAAAAAAAAATAAAAATAAAAAAATAAAAGGAGAAGTGATGATTTCAGCAGACAGAAGAAAGAATTTCCATCTCTACCTCAGCCAGCCAGCTTCGCCTGGGGAATTTATAGAAAACCTTCATTGGACTTTCCAGTCTGTGGCTTGCCCTACAGAATTTGGAATTTCCTATCCCCACAGTCATGTGAGACAATTCTTATAAACATCTTATATTTTTAGAGTTTTATCCCGTCAGTTCTGTTTCTATATAGAACCTTGACTAGTACAGTTTTACCATGGTCCACCATTTAAGGTATGAACTTATGATAATCAGGTAATGAATGGAATATTGGCCTAAGTTTGAATCACACTGAGCCTATTAAGTCTGCGAAACAAGTGGTTACTTCCCTAGTTCTTGAATGCGTAATTGGAATAGAGATACTCAGTAACTGGCAGAACCCACAGGTTTGCATTCTGATCCATGGCCTGAGGGCTATTTTGGTAGGAAGGGCCAAGTAGAAGCCTCTAGAACTTCCCCTGTTCCTTAGGATAGTAAACCAAAAGCAATACCTCACCACTAGAGGAAATTGCAAATATTAGTGCTACCATCAAAGGCTTAATACCTATCACTCTATATTTAAATTCACCTGTTTGTCCTATGCAGAGGTTGATGGATCTGGAGAATGGCTGTGGATTACTATAAACTTAATCAGGTGATGACTCCAATTACATCTACCATTCCAGATAAGCTATCTTTACTAGAGTAAATCAATACAACCCCTGACATCTGGTATATTATTAGTGATCTGGCAAATGCTCTTTTTTTCTATACCAATTTGCAAGGACCACCAGAAGCAGTTTGTTTTTACCTAGTAGCGCCCAAGAGACCACCTTCCCAGTCTTGCTTCAGGGCTACATCAACTTACTGTTTGCCATAATATGATTTTCAGAGGTCTTGATCATCTTGACATTCCACAGGACATCACACTAGTCTACTTCTCTAATGATATTATGCAAATTGGATTAAGAAGGAAATCAGTACTTTAGATGCCTTAGTAAAATGCAGAGATAAACCCCACAAAAATTTAGAGACTCACTACCTCAGTGAAGTTTTTGATGTGTTGTCTGGAGCATGTTGCAATATCCCCTTCAAGATGAAATACAAGTTCCTACACCTTGTATCACCTACGACTACTACAGAGGCACAATGCTGGATGGGCCTTTTTGGCTATTGGAGGCAACATGCTACACTTCTAAATGTGTTACTCTGACCCATTTTACCAACCAACCTATAATACTGCCAGCTTTGAGTGGAGACCTGAACACAAAAAGGCTCTGTAGCAAGTCCAGGCTGCAGTTCAAGCTGCTCTCTCACTTGGGCTTTTTTTATTTTTTATTGTGATACTTATGCCAGTTTATTAAGCTCTTCTTGAAGTCCACAGGGGATGCCAAAGGAAAAAACACAGTAACTATTTTCTTCAATCTCACTTGGGCTTTAAACCCAGCAGATCCAATGACCCTGAATGTGGCAAATAGGGATGC
This sequence comes from Cabassous unicinctus, assembly GCA_029593785.1. Taxonomy (NCBI): domain Eukaryota; kingdom Metazoa; phylum Chordata; class Mammalia; order Cingulata; family Chlamyphoridae; genus Cabassous; species Cabassous unicinctus. The sequence continues at coordinate 4,535 of JAQZBX010044726.1, forward strand.
TGTGTGGTGCTCCTGGAAAATGCCACCAGGAGAATCAAAGCATAGAATTCTAGGGTTTTGGAGAAAATCCATATCTTCTTCCAGATAACTTCTGAGAAACAGCTCCTGCTTTGCTGTCAGGTCCTGTTAAGACTGAACATCTAACCATGGAACTGGGTACTATCTGACCATGGAAGCCATAAATTGGAGCATGCACAGCCAGAATCTATGATCAAGTGGAAATGGTATGTAGGAGTTAGAGACCAATCAGGTCTGGAAAGCACAACCTCAACTCCTTTGGCACCTACTCCTGCTGCAAGGCTTCCTGTTTCTCACTCCAGAACTTTGGCTTCATGGGAAGTTCCTTAAGATTTGTTTATTGAGAAGGAAGGCACTTAGGCCTGGTTTACAGTTCATTTTGCACAATTTGCTAGTACTAACCTGTTGCTGCAAAAATTTCTGCAGCAGTATAACCCCTATTAGCTATTTCTCTGAAAGATTCCAATGAAAGGAAATCTTTCTAAGGAGGAGGACTTTGAGCAGTACATTTGGTTGTTTTCTATGTCTGCACTGAGCAATATCCAGAAGTATGGATCTACAGTGTAGCCAAGGGAAGTTACTAAAAGTTTGATGAATTCTCAGAGACTTGGAAAGAACAGATTTGGAAGACAAGTGACAAGAAAGTCTGAGGGAGAGGTATGTGGATGGACCTCTAAGAGTGGGCACAGAATTGAAGATAATTGTGCCCCAGGCAAATGTTTACCAGAGAACACTAGGGTGGCCAACTTCTAGACATCCAACTACAGGGAAGATAATTAACCAAAGACTTCAGCTGCTGCACTCTGAAATTTATCACTGCACCGGTACCATTCCATGCTTCCCATGGGCTGCTCCCAATAAATGAGTGTGTCAGGAATACTAAGCCATGCCTATTCCTGGGTTATGCATGTCTCCTCTGGTACCTGACTTTGACTTGAGGATTCCCCAGTGGCCTTATTGAGCTTAATCACAGACATACATCCACTGAAGAGAAGGCTCTCAATAATCAGGAGTACAAGATGACATACTCTGTAGATATCAGCCTGTCCCCAATCATCTCAATGATTGCCCAGTGGGTTTATGTAGAAGAACAGCAATGCTAGCAAGGATGAAGGCTAAACATAGACTTCTAGAGGCGTAGATGTAGCTCAAGTGGTTGAGTGCCTGTTTCCCATGTACAAGGTCCCGGGTTCAAGCCACGATACCTCCTAAAAACAAACAAATGAAAAAAACCAACACTCATTGGGGAGTGGATGTAGCTCAGTGGTTGAGTGCCTGCTTCCCATGTATGAGGTCCTGGATTCAATCTTCGGTACCTCCTAAAAAACAAGCAAACATAGACTTCTCCTTGTCAAGCTTGACCTGCTGAGTGCCTAATATGACAACAATAGAGCCCAAATTGAAACCCTGTGGCCAGCAGAATATGGCACTATTTCCTGGGGACACCAGTCTGCCATTTGGTGGCAGGTTGATTACATTGAACCCCTTCTATCAAGGAGGGGGCCTTCAATTACTCTCACTGGAAAAGACACATATTCTGGATATAGCTATGACTTTAGTAATTATGGCAGTCTTATTAACTGTCATGGTGTACTGCCCCACATTGCTTCTTGTTTTAGTTTGCTAAAAGCTGCCAGAAAGCAATATACCAGAAATGAATTGGCTTTTACCATGGGGATTTATTAGGCTAAAAGCTTACCGTTCTGAGGCCATGAAAATGTCCAAATCAAGGCACATGGAGGCATCTGCTTCTCATTGCTTCAGCTTTTGCCTTCCTCTCTCCCAGGTTCCATGGGTTTCTCTCTTTACTTCTGTGTTTCGTTGATTTCAGTTTCTTGTTCTTGTGGCATTCTCTCTGCTCCTGTGTCTTTCTCTGTCTCTGCAACTTTTTCTCTCTGCATTATTCTTGTTTACACAGAACTCCAGGAAGAAGACCAAGACCCACCCTGGGTCACACCTCACAGAAGTAATCCAATCAAAGGCCCCCAACTGAAGTAATTCAACCAAAAGATCCATGACAATAGGTTCACACCCACAGGAATGGACCAACTCAAGAACATAATTTTCTGGGGTCCCCAAAAGCCTCAAACTACCACACAACACCCTCTGAACCCCCAAAATACAAGTTCTTTCCATATGCAAATACACCCATTCCATCATGATTTCCAAAAGCCTGAAATCATTTCAGTAACAATATTAAGTACAAGTCTCATCAAAATCAGTTATAGGCATGTCTGTATTGGGAAAAATTTCCCCTCAGGCTGTGGACCTGTGAAACTTAGAAAACAAGTTATTTGCTTTCAATATACAAAGGAGGCACAGCCATAGAATAAATGTTCCCATTGCCATCGTGAGAAATTGGAAGGAAAACAGAGGTCAAAAGTCCCAAACAGTTCCGAAAACCTGCAGGGCATACTCCACTAGATATCAAGGTCTGATAGTCATCTATGGAACCATGGTTTCTCATCCTTGGGTCCTCATGGAGCAAAAGTCCCACACTTTTCAAGGACTTGCCCAGTGGCCATGTTCTCAACTCCATCCTCATCAAGCTTTGGAGTGGTCCCGAACTCTAGGCCCCACCCTCTGAGAACACATTCCCCAATCTCCAGGGCACAGGCTCAAACCCTCAGAACAGTGGGGTGGAGGCCAAACTCTCACCAATCCCTGGGGATTGTGTTCCACCCTCTCTGAAGCCTAGGGTGGTAATATTCTTTCTAAATAACATGGAGTAAGGCCCACCTCTCTAAGTGCCGGGGCATACTCACCCTTTGCACACACATGGGTGGAGTCCCTCTTTTGGTCCAAGATGTTTTTAGTTCAGACCTCAGCTTCCATGGTTCTGCCTTTGAAGTAATTTGTCCTTCAATCTGTCCCTTTTAGTCCAGGCTGGCAGTGGTTTTGTTCATACAGATCTCACAAATAGCTTGTTGGTTTTGCAACAGGAGACCCAACCATCAGACAATAGGACTTTCCACAAATCCTTTCTGGATAACTACATTTCCAATCCTGACTTGCAAGGAAATGGCTGACTAGTTCCATGTTAAGTCCTCACATGGGGCACTATTCTCTGGGGACTTGTTTTCCAGAAGCTCAGAATTTTCCAAACCACTGATTTCTGGTTTCTTTGTGCCTGGAGTTCAGTTCTCAGCTTATCCCTTTCCTCTTGCATTTTCCTATAAGCTGCAAGGAGAAGCCAGGCTGCACTTCCCACATTTAGTTTGGAAATCTCAGATAAACATCCAAGCTCATCACTTACAAATTTTGCCTTCCATCCAACATCAGAACATAATTTTTCCAAGTTCTCTGCCACATTAAAACAAAGATTGCCTTTCTTCTAGTTTGCAAAGAGACATTCACCATTTCTCTCTAAGGCCTCATCAGAAGTATCTTTAGTGTTCAGATTTCTTCCAACAGTCTCTTCAAAGCAATCTAAGCCTTTTCTATCAAGCATCTCACAATTCTTCCAAAATCTACTCCTTACCCATTTAAAGAACTGTTCCCACAGGAGGCATCCTGTGGACTCTCTCTGTGGAGCTAGTGCTGCTGGATCATGAGAGAATTAGCCCAGTCTTAGAGAACATTTGTAGTCTCTGTGTATTCATGCAAATGACAAGAGACATGCTTTCCAAAGTGTGGTGTTTCCTGGCAGGCTTGGGGCCCTAATGCAAAGCCATTTAGTCACCTTATTTATGGAGTCTCGTCCTGCCATTCTTTTTTATCTCCACCCCCAACCTGCATATGGTTTGGATTTTTCTTTCATTTTTTTTCCTTTTATTTGAACAAACACTCTCCCTTCCCCACTCTTCCAAGTAACCTCTAATCTGCTTTCTATACCTGTGAATTTACTATTTCTAGTCATCTCTTATAAATGACATATAACTTTTGTCTTTATTTAACTTACTTATTTCACTGAGAAAAATGTTTTCAAGGTTCTTTCAAGTTGCAGCACGTCTCACAACTTCATTTGTTCTTATGGCCAAATAATATTCCACTGCATGTATGCACCACATTTTATCCATTCATTTGTTGGTGGACACTTTGGTTGTTTCCACCTTTTGACTATTGTGAACAATTCTGCTATAAACATTGTTATACAAGTATCTGTTACCCTGTTTTCACTCATTTTGTGTATACATACCTAGAAGTGGAATTAGTGGGTAATATGTTAACTCTGTATTTGCCTTTTGGAGGGCCCACCATATTGCTTTCCACAGTGGTTATACCATTTTACATTCCCACAATGGATTAGCGTTCCAATTTCTCTGCATCCTCTCCAACATTTATTTTTCATTTAAAAAATAATAGCCATCCTTGTGGGTGTAAAGCAGTATCTCACTGTGGTTTTGATTTGCATTTTTTAATGGCTAATGTTGAACATCTTTTCATGTGTTTATTGGCCATTTGTATATCTTCTTTGGAGAAATGTCTATTCAATGTCCATTTCTTATTCTTAGTAACTATGATTGGAAATCAAATATATAAAGCAGGTCTCTTGGTTGCATGTGAGAAGAAACAAATAGGCTAAAGCAAGGAGAATTTTTAGATTGTATGGCTGAAAGGATAAAATGTATGACTGCATTTAGGTGCTGAAGCCATGTCATGAAGAAACTGTCTCTTTCTTTTCTTCACTTTGTCTCTCTTGGTTTCACCTGTTGCAGCTTCTCTGTATGAGGTAGCGACATTGGTTACTACCAGAAAGCTCCAGACTCACATCCTGCAAATGTAGCATCTTTCCCAGGAAAAGTACTGGGGCTGACTCTACTTAGCCAGGATGGGGCCATATAACTGTCAGAAGGTGAAGACTAGTTCCTCAAAGGAAAAATCAAAGTGTTATTATTAAAAGAAGTGAGCAAGCAGATGTAGCTCAAGTGGTTGAGCACCTGCTTGCCATGTACAAGGTCCCAGGTTCGATCCCCAGTACCTCCTGAAAAAACAAACCCAACAAATGAAAAAACCAACTCTCACCGGGGAGTGGATGTAGCTCAGTGGTTGAGTGCCTGCTTCCCACGTATGAGAACCTGGGTTCAATCCCCAGAACCTCCAGAAAAAAAAAAAAGGTGAATGAATGAGCAGGCCAAAACAAAAGATATGTCTGCTACACCTCTTGATTCCTGTACCTGAGGGCTATAGAGTTCACAAAGCTATTAAGTAGTTGAGCCAGGGCTGGAATCCATTTCTATATTAGAATAAGATTTAGAGCAAAACTGTAAACAAAAGGAAAATAATCTCAGGTCACTCTTTAGTTTCATAAGATAAAGTATAAAATGCAATGAAATAGATAGTTATACCACCTTTCAAATTAATGTAGATTGATGAAAGCTTCAAATTTGAGTTCTTCAAATTCTTGATAGATATTAAGCAAAGCTTACAATAGTTTTATATAATTTAGTCCTGATTAGACTCCATATGATACTTAGAGCCCATTTGATTTACTGTGATATAATTCACATATAAAATTCATCCCTTTAAAGTGCATGTCTATTTGGTTTTGATTCTCATTGGATTAGTTCTGAAAATGAAGACCTCTTCACCCACTTCAAATAGCTTTTGGTGGCTTAGAAAAACAGGTGATATGTCAAAAATCCACATTCAAATCAGTTTCATAGAAAAACCCAAAACTATCTTTTTCCCCAGTTTTTTTGAAGTGTAGTGGTGACTGGCTGCACCAGTTTTCTCCACCAATTTTGAGCCAGCAGAGGCCGGGGGGGTGTGGGCATTTAAATTTTGAGCTACTAATACCTTTACTAGAGATATTCAAAACCAGATATTATCTGGCAAAATCTGTAATGCAAGTTTGCTTTCAGCTAATCCTGCAGAGAGAGTGTCATCTGCTGGTCATAAAGATAACATCTTTATCCTGTCTTTAATCCTTTTTGCAATTTATCAATGACCTTAACTAATAGTAAAAATAAACGAAAAACAATTATCTCCTCCTTGTTGGGGGGGGGGCGGGGAAGAAACTAATACATATGACTTATATGTGCCAATATATGGACCACTGTGGGAGACCTTTTGAACTAAAATAAAAATCTAAGTTTCTTCATTTCAGCAGACATTGCTGTCTCTTTCATTTGATGGGTTTGAGGGACTGTTGTAGAGTTTGAAAAGGAATTAAAAACTCTAGGGGAGGATGGAGCCTTGGCCTCAGTGGTAGATTAAGTGGGTCTGAGTGAGGTTCCCAGAGGGCTGAGTGATCTGCTGCTCAGTGCTGTCACAGTGGGTTTGCTGAAGACCACTGGCCTTGTAGGATTGGCTGTGATAGTCTACATGAGAGGCTAAGAATATTGTATACAAAGATCCTTAATGTTCTTGAGCAAATCCCTAAAAATGCAGTATATATTATAGAAAGTATAAAGAGCAGATTACAAATGAAAAGCTGGGTATTGTTAATTCGGAACCAGATGCTAAGAAATTAGAAGACCAGCTTCAGGCTGGTCTTCAGGCTGAAAGTGAACTAAGTATGGTGAGAAAAATGATACAGTCAAACCATTGGAGGCTTTAGTGGAAGAACCTCCGACCAATCAATGGAAATGGCTAATATAATCATCATTAAATGACTTTAGTGTGTTGATGGGAAAATGATATAATTAAATATTCTGGTGTATTGTTAAAAATGTTTTCATATTATTGACATTTTAGAATCAAGAAAACTGATATAGAATATATTTAGGGGACTTATTAAAATTAGTGATTACTTCACAGTTATGATAATAGGGACTTGTGAACCGATTTTTGATTTGTAAAGCATTCACTTGAAATAAATTATTTCAAATATGAAAAAGAAAACTCTAGGGGAGCAGATGTGGCTCAAGCAGCTGAGTGCCTGCCTCCCAAATGGGAGGTCCCAGGTTCAGTTCCTGGTGTCTCCTAAAGAAGACAATGAGTAGACATTGAACCAAAACAACGAGCAATGAGCAAAAACAATGAGCAGACAACGAGCAAACAACAGACAACAAGCAAAAACAAATGAGCAGGGAGCGGATATGGCTTAAGCAGTTGACCACCCACCTCCCACACGGGCAAAAAGACGAGGGAGCCATCTGGGGGAGGGGCTCTAGTTAGCCATTTCCTTTAAAAATGTCCTTTGAGTTTTTGTTTCAGAGCAGAAATTAATGAATTTAGTCAAACAGAGAATTCTAGACTTAATTAAAGATTGGCTTTTGAAGGTCATTTGCTTCTGGCATTTCATCCTGGTCCTGTTGTTATATTATTAGGTTCCAGGCTTTATACATGCCTTGTTCCCATCCCTACTTTTTTCCTATTTTTATATCTGCCTACAAATTAAGCTTTATACATACTTATCCAGGTTTACTCTGTATTAACTTTAGAAAACTTCCCCACTACTCTTAATGTTAGGTCACAATAGGAAGAATTAGTACTTAAATTCTATAACTATTTTTTTAAATGGAAAAAAAAAAGGGGGCATGTATTTATATTTACTAATAAAAGCATTTTGATGGAATAGTGATAAAACTGAGTTTTGTGTAGAAAATCTGAACAGTACTCCAGTGGCATCTAAATCTTGACATTCAGGTTCCATTTCCCTTCAGGTTGCTTTCAATTTTTACTGTTATAAAAATGCTGTAATTACTTATCCTGTAAATAAAACTGGACATTCCTGATTGTTTCCATGAGATAAATTCCTAAAGGGCTAAATCCTCAAAGGACTATGAATAACCAATAGAGGAGCTAAAATTAGTACTATAATAATAGAAAAAAAAATGGAAGAGCAACAGGAAAGGAGATGGATGTGTTGTAGATAAAGTAAAACCTTATCTATTATCTAAAGGAATCAATGTAAAACTTCTAAAGCTGATAAATCAAGACTGTGGCTTTTTATTATCAGACTCTCTATATCAATTTTTTCATGCATGAATTTGCAGAATTTGATAAAACATTGAAATTTTGAAATAAAATGTTTATTTAAATTAAAAGTATATATACATATATTTTTGGTGTGTGTGTCAAACTATTATCCAGAAAACAATGCATTAATTTAGACTCCCATGGGGAACTTTTGGATGACCCTGAATTACCCCAGTGATTTCATGTCAATTATGGTCTTTCCAAAAGTTTTCGAGTATCTTAGAAAAATACATATACATATAGTATAAGATATAAAATAAGTGAGGAAATTGGGGTAAAGGGAAAATAGGTATAGATAAAATGAAATAAGGCCTGAGGACCAAAGGATCCATTGGGATCATCTAAGATACTGGATAAGAATGATGATCTTTGACCTTATCCCAGACCCACTAAATCAGAATCTCTAGGGTAACCTCTGGAATCTCCTTTTCAGCAGGATGTTTTGGAGTTTGAAGTAATTTAAAAAGAAGAGAAGGAATGACTAATAGGATATCAAGATATTTATTAACATCATGGAATTTAGACCATGGGAACTAGGGGAATGGACATTGTGAGACTAATCCAAAGAGTACATTTAAATAGAAATCTTATAAGCCAAAATCATCCCACTCCCACTATAGTATTTCACAATCCTCTGCTGAGTTCATTAACCTCCCTATAACAATCCTCACAGAGATGGAAGGACTCGGTCTGTCATTTTTTTCCTTTTGACTTTTACCTTAACCTGAAGATGCCTGCTCTGGGAGGTTGTCTCTTTTGTCTTGGCTCAATTCCTAGCCTATTGTACCATTTAGCTGGGTGTCTTCAATGTCTTTCTTATGTATCATATCAACAGATTAAACAGATACTTAGAATTAGAAATATTCTATGTATCAACCAGGTGGTGGTATTTAATCTTTCTTGCTGCTTGTGTTCTTATTCTCAAAACATATTTTTACATGCCTCATTAAAAATTGAAGTTGCTTAATTTTTTAAAACTTAGGATTCAGCATACCATCAATATAAAAGAAAAGTGAAAGAATTACAGCTTAATTTTACAATGCTATTAAGAATATATTTCAAATTATACATTAAAAAGTGTGTCAGCTTACAGAGATTTTTGCTGTAGCTTTTGTTCAATGATGTCTGAGAAACGAGGAACTTTTTTTGAAATAGCCACACGAATGTCATCACTTATATTAAAGCAGCTTCTGGACTTTGCCTTAAAATGTAAAAGTGATGAAAATCCCAACTCACAAAGGTATGTTGTAGCAAATGGCACAAGAATTTCTAGAGCTGTCTTTGCCAGGTTTGGAAACACTGTGAATTGAGCACACCAGAAATCCTCAAGCTTCATTGTCTCAAATTCCATTAGGATTTGGCCACTAGCTCGTAATTCAGCAAGATCATTTTTCATTAAATAACCATCATCGACAAAATCCAGGTTAAAAAGAAATGGATCCAGTATCCATTTACTTGCCTCATCAAGATCTCCAACAGAAAAATATCCATGGAAGAAGTTGCTCAACTGTTGTAGATGCAGTGTTATTTCGGCTGCAATGTGTACGTCTTCATTATCTGACACAACTATTTCTTCGAGAAAAGGAAAGTTGGTAAAATTTCTTTTCTCAATTCGTTTTAGCCAAAATGGAAACTTCCTAACAAAAGCAGATAACTTCTCTCGAGCCGACACTGTGTTCATCCCAGTCCTTTGCATAGATGCACCAAGTTCATTTAGGTGTTTGAATAAATCCGCGAGGTATGCTAAGTGAATTTTAAACTCTTTATTTTCAAAGCCATCAACTAAATTACTACTTTGGTGATGAAGAAACTGATTTATTTCTTCATACATTTCAAAAATATGAGTAAGTATTTGGCCTCGGGAAAGCCACCTCATTTCAGTATGGAAGAGGAGAACACTGTACTCTATACCAATTTCTTCAAAAAAAGCCTGAAAGAGACGATGATTTGGAGCTCGCCCTTTGATGAAATTTATTACCCTCACCACAGTGAACAAAGCATCCTTCAGTTTTGAAGGCAATGTCTTTGTAACAAGTGCATGTGGGTTCAACATACAATGTGTGATCACAATATGGGGTACCTCTTTCTTTATATAGGCAACAAATTCTGAATTTTCTCCTAGCATAGAAGAGGCACCATCAGTACAAATGGAGCCACATACATCAAGTGCTATCTTATGCTTCAAAAAGAAGTCTCTGAAGAGATTGAACACATCTATTCCTTTCATGGTTACCTGCAATGGTTCACAGAATAGGAATTCTTCTATGATTTCTTTTTCTTTTACATATCGCACAAATGCCATTAGCTGATTGCAGTCATCCATGTCAGTTGTCTCAGCAAGTTGCATACCCACTTTAAGAGGACTGGATTTGATATCTTCTATAACTTGCTGTAAGATATCCTGGCTCATTTCATCAATTCTGGAATGGATTATATCATCTGACAAGGGAACCTGCTGAAGCTTCTTTTGTGCATCTGGTCCCAAAACTATTTGTGCTATTTCCAATGCACAAGGTTTCACTAATTTTTCAGCTATTGTATGAGGATTCTTCTCCTTGGCACATAAATATGCAAACTGGTAAGATGCTTGTAATAAGGCATCCTCATGAGATGCAACTCCAAATGCTTTCAAGGTTTCACTCTGATCAGATGCTGCTGGTATATGCTTTATGCTATTGAGATCATGCCCAGCTACACCACCATGTTGTCTGTTAAAATGATCAGACAGCTTTGATGGTCTGAGATCAGAGTTTGAAAATATCGAGTTACATAATACACATTGTGGGCGCTGAGTTCCATCGACTTCTGTCATACAGGTGAACCAGTAACGAACATAGTCATCATCCCATTTGCGTTTCTTGGACATGGCACACAAAAATTACCAGGTAGTCCTCCAGAGATGCTGCAGAACTGTGCTTTGGAAGTAAAATATAACCCACACATTAAAAATCAGTAGCTAAACAAATGAAAACAAAGCCTTATCACATGCCATCCTGTCACCTGTGTACATGTCAAAAAATATACTGCAACATGTCAGTTCAAAGTAAGCCATAACACCATGGCAGTCTAATTTAAAACTAGCAACCCACATCTAATTCCCTGGAATAAATGACTTGCCAGCAAGTAATATATGGGAGGTTTGGGCTTAGGCAAGTTTTGACATAAGTCCTCTATTGGTGAATTGTACAGTTATGGCTTAATTTGTTTTCAATGGTCCATTTTCCAAACAAGTCTAGCACATTTTGTATCCCAGAAAAAGTATACTACTACTCTCTCCTTCCATCCTGCCCCAAAGATGTTTGCACTCCCAGTTAAGAACCACTGAATAGAGATGGTGAATATTCTACAGAAGGGTAGATTATGTCATGGTGGCTAGTTCTTTTTAACAGTTAAGAATTAAACAGGTCTGTAAAACTATTTAATTATTGAGCAGCTGTGACTCCACTTAAGTTGGGAATTCCAAACAGGTCTTTAAGTCTGATTAAGTCACTCCTGACAGCAGTAGACTACAAATTTGCCTCAGAGCTTCCTTGTTGCTAGAATAAAGTGTAGCACACTACAGTTCATGATTCATACTGTCCACATAATAAAAGCAAAATAAGTTACGCAGGAGAAACACAACTATTCTTGTTACTGAATCTTCAGAAAAATTTCTCTTTTATAAAGACATTCTTAACTACAGTAAAGATGCTATTTCACATAACTATTCCTCAATGAAAGCAGTCAAGAAAGAAGCTAAAATAATGAAATGGCAGTAATCAGCCTTCTTAAGGTTTGGCTTAACCCAAGGACAGGATGGAGAGGGCAGTGGTTCTCCAGAGATTCTCACTCCCTAGCTGTAAAGTAGGGCCCCCAAATCTATATTATAAATAAGCATTTTAATAATTCTCATGACTAGTAACTAGAACACTGATCCTTAACTACAGATTCCCATCACCATCACTGGAAATTTTTTTTTAAAGTATACATGTCCCGGTACTACCTCAGAACTAATAAATCACCCTATTCAGAAGTAAGACAGAATCTGAAATAAAGTTGTCCAGGTGATTCTGATAATTTCATTTAGAGGAATGAAAACATATCCTTCAGGCCAATCCCTTCCTTGCAGAAATTCTACATTGCCACATGAACAGTCCAAATGCTTTAACAGGCATTTAAGTTTTGTGAGTTGATGACAATCTTGCTATGAAAGTTGACAGATCTAAAAAGAAAGCCACACCTTTTTCTCTTTTATTCGCTCTTTAGCAAAGGTCTAACCACTGGTAGTCTCAAATATACCTTAGAAAACAATTCTATCTCCAAGATAAATAAGTGATCCTCATAGTTTCCCAAGCTCTATGCCACAGAATGTAGCTGAAATAATTTAACAGGGACAAATTTGAAGACAAATACTTACTTTGGCCATTAAAAAAAACAATAAAGCCAAAAATATTTACTTTAAAAATTAGCTTTCTAATAATTAATTAATAATTATCTGCCAAGATAAACTATTTTTACAGAATCTACTTCAATGTAACTAATAAGTTGACCTGCCATACGGTTGTTTGCAATGAGCCAGTAAAATATTGGAAGATATCTGCCAACTGATAAAGATGATGTGAAGTTTAAGTCAGAGTTCATCTTAAGGATTCTTTTGTCAAGTAATGAGGGTAAAGGGCCAGTTTGTGATTAGAATCACTTCTAATTATGACAATTATGACATCAGCATAAAATGCTTATCTTTCTGTATTCTGTTATGTATATTTACTGAGTATATTTTTTTGGGAGAGGCGAAGGAAAAAGCTTTCATTAGAAATCATTACAGGATCTGTTAAAAGTTGATTCCTATCCACTCTACGAAAGTATATAATTTGGATTTAAGATTTATCTGTTTTGAACAAAATTTTTTTTAGAAAAATCCATTTACAGTCTTCTCCATCCCCCTCAAAAAGGGAATGGGGGCGAGAATTTTCAAGATCCTCAAAGAGGAACTTACCTCACAAGTGGCTTTCTTGTGTTTTAGAACCTCACAATTTTCACATGCTCCTTTGTGGTATTTAACAATCACAATATCCTAAAATGTAAACAATAAAAAAACACCATCATATTAAGAAATTATTTTTAATTTAGATGGGTGAGATAATGGTGTTGTGATTGTGTTAAAAAAAAAAAAAGTCCTTATCTGCTAGGGATATAGACTTAATTACAAATGAAATAAGATGTCTGGGATTTCCTTTGAAATACACAAGAACGAACACACACACACATACACAAAGTGGGAAGGAGACAGATGCAATAATATTGGCCTTGAAATTAATTACTGAAGCTGGATGATGGATACACATTATTAAACTATTCTCACTAATTTTAGGTACTTTCTGAACTACTTCTATAATAAAAAGTAAAATGAACAAAAAGCTAAAGAAAATTTGTTTTCAGGAAGGTTCTTTTGAAACATATCTTAAAATGCTGAAATTAAAGATCTGATATATCAAAATGTTTTTGGAAATTTATGAATGGTAGATGAGAAAAAGTATCACAATTGAGAGAAGAATCAATCAGTAAAAAGTGAACATTTACATAATAGAAATATTTAGGGACTGCTCAAATATATTTCAACAGTAACGACACCAAAGTGCAGATGTAAACCTAAAATTCCAAAACACACACAACTCAACATGTATCTAGCCACTGCCTATGCAAGTACGTGGTATGTACGGATGTTTGGAGAGGTGGAGGATTTAATCATTGCATTTTACAGTTAAAATCAATTACTAGGGAAAAAAAGAGACGGGGAATGTAGTTGTTGAGCATGCATTCTAATCAAACACCGGGGATCTTCTTGGGATCTCCTTTATAGGTTGTGAGCACTTTCCAAGCCTCAATTCCTCAAGTAGGAATGGTAATAGTACCTACCTTATAGGGTTGTTTTTGAGGTTTAATTGTGAGAATGCATGTAAAGAACACAGAGCTCTTTAACTGGTAGGAAGTGCTGATGGCATTTTTTAAGGAAGCGGAGCGTTTCAGAGCTGGCCTGGGCTAGCTTAGCTAAGGGTGCCAGCGGTGAGGAAGAGCTCCGCTCAGTTTCCACCCGCCCGTCTCGGAGCCTGAGCCGCAGGCCCAGGTGATGCTTTGGCTCCTTTTAGGCGCAGGGACCAAGAGTCAGACGGAGCCTGTTTGAGGCTCCAGTTCCGTTCTCGGCTCGCGCTGGGACCCAGCCTCTGGCGCTTCGGAACCTCTAGGCCGCGGTTCCTCAAGTCCGACCCCCAGATAGGAATCTGTGCGGATGCAGGCCAGGTACAAGAGCCGACAACAACCTTCTGCTCAGCCTGCCCGGGATTCCATCCGGGTTCTCCCGGCTGCTTCCCGCCCGCAGGCAGGGCGAGGTTTCTCCTCGCACGCAGGCGCACAAGCAACCCGGCGTAGGGGCCCGCTAGATGTAGTATGGAGCATGCGTGCTGGCCTTTCCCAAAAAAATTTTTTTTAAGGTTGTGTACGTGGTGTTGGACATTTTTCAGTTTGTGGCTTCCAGAAGGGACGAGTCATGAAATCTCTGGAATGGAAAGCACTGTTAAGTCCACATAGTTCTACTTTTTAATATTCAGATCATTGGAAGTAAAATTTTACATAGTTTCAGACTTTGACCTTGGAGGTTACAAAGCTCCAATGATTACCGTGATCCTTGTGGAACAAAGAGGAGTAAGTGGAAGCTCACCTTACTCCCAAATTAAACATTCAGGCAAATGAGGTAGACTTTAAATTCCACTGACATACTCAAAATGAAGGATGAGCTTCTAGAGCTTGTGTACTTTTGCCCTTGCAGATCGCCCCCTCCCCTTCACATAAATTAGAGTATATGGATGAATTTCCTAAGAATTATTATCCATTTCAGGCAAAATATTTTAAAATGTATTTTAAAAATTCTTTTTAACAACAGGAGTTTAGAGAAATAAACCCATATTAGAGGGGTGTTAGGGAAAAATCCCAAAGTAGAAAGTAGAAAACAGACTGCTGAAAGAAGCCTATTTCTGGGGTATTATTTTTTTCCCCCCAGAATTCTTGCAGACTTAATGGAATGAGATTATTCATTGTTGTATAGTTAAATCTTACTAGAAGCGAACTTCAAGGCTGGTGGGGGTGGGGTAGGGGGTCAGTGTCAAATAATCTGGGTCAGATGCATCATTTTCAGATGTTGAGAAATAAACCTGGTAAATATTTAGGGCCTGCTTAAGGTTTCTGTCTACAGAAGAAATTACAAAAAAACTAACCACCCTGGTCCAGAAACGAGGGCCTTAAATACTAGAAAGGGTTGTCAGAGAGACCTGACTTCATGTCCTGACCCTACCACTTTTAGCTGTTAATTGTTTTGAGCAAGCTACTTGGACTCATTTAGTCTTTTTGCTTTTGACAAAATAGGAATATCATCTATCACTCAACCCTTTGAAGTTTTCATAAGAGGTATAACATTTGAAATTTACAATATGTGGTTCCAGCACATAAATAGCAGCATAATTAATGAGATAAAATCAAAGCTCATATATATGTAATGTTCTAAATGTTAATGTTATTCTAAAATGAAATGCAAATAAGACATGATTTTGAATATTATAGAATTTTCTAAAATCAGAGTAAATAAGTCCTCACAGAAGAGGGAACTGAGGAGTAGGAAGGTTAGGTGACACAGAGTTAAAGGATCCTGAAATTCTCTAATACAAACTCAAAGAAGCTTACCCATGCTTCCTCCCAGTCCTATGACTCAGTCTTCCACCAAGTATTTGAAATAAGGCTACAAACCACTCATAGTTAAGTATTTTCAGTTGTGTAACTTTCCTAACAAAAAAATAAAAAGATACCAATGTCAGACTTTATGTTAAACCATCTTGTCCATATTAAGGTAGGAATATGAAAACTTAATTTTTTACTTTCAGGAAGCAGATAATTAGGTCTATTTACATTGCTGTTTTACTTTGAAAGTAGTCTGAATATAGGCACCATATATATCCATAGTATTTGAAAATTTGATTGTTAGAAAAAGCTTTAATGCAAGTCTATTGGCATGGCAACAGAATCAGCACTACCAGCACTATTTCTGAGATGCCAACTTAATTCAGAAGTTTTTGGTAGCTTAGAAAAGTCAGTGAGTTGTTGAAAGTCAATGCGCTCATGTCAGTTTTTTTTTTTTTTTCTTAATCTTTTTTTTTAAGATTTTTTATCCTTCCCTTGATGCTTGTGCTCGCTGTGTCCATTTGCTGTGCGTTTTTGTGTCTGCTTGTCTCCCTTTGTTGGGTCATCTTGCTGTGCCAGCTCACCGTGCCGCACGGGCCAGCTTGCCTTCACCAGGAGGCCTCAGGAATTGAACCCAGGGCCTCCCATATGGTAAACGGGAGCCCAACCACTTGAGCCATATCCGCTTCCCATGTCAGAGGTTTTAAATAGACTGTTTTTACTGTCCCACTCTTCCTCTCAATATTATCTGCTCTTAGCAGAGGCTTGAAGATCATGACAATCTCAGTAACTAATATTCTTACAAGCTATCCTTATAGTTCTTCAAAGAAACCTTCAACTTACAAATTTTACACATAAAGTGACACCTGCTGGCTATAAAGATTAAGTACAATGAGGAGTAGATATGGCTCAAGCAGTTGGACGCCTGCCTCTTACATGGGAGGTCCCGGGTTCGGTACTTGGTGCATCCTAAAGAAGATGAGCAGAGACAATGAGCAGACAAGGGAGCCATCTCGGGGGAGGGGGAAAATAAAAAAAATTAAGTACAATGGATTTTCTATAGTCTTTTAATCTAACTTAATATTCATAATTGTTACATAAACACAATCACAATTAAAACAACAAATATTACAAACCAAATCCTCTA
>JAQZBX010044727.1:0-12699 GCA_029593785.1 Cabassous unicinctus
TTGGCTGGTAATTTTATTTTTTCTTTTAACACCTTAACTATGTCTTACTACTGCCTTCTTGCCTTCATGGTTTCAAATGAGGATTCAGCACTTAATCTTTTCTAGCTTCCCTTGTATGTGATGGTTTCCCTTTCTCTTGTTGCTTTCAGTCTTCCTTCTTTGTCTTGAGCATTGGACAACTTGACAAATATATATCTTGGAGTACACTTGGTAGGATTTAAACTCTTTGGGGTATGCTGTGATAACACATCACTCATTGCTGACGGCAACTCCCTGATTGATGTAGATGTAATCAGCTATCTATGCAGTAAACTCACTGGTGACTAAAGTCCATTAATGTCCTTGTATTGCAATTAGCCCAGTGTTGTTTGACCAAAATCTGGGCACTGTTACCTGGCTGAGTTGACATATTAGCCTAACCATCACAGTTACCAAGGTCTTAAAATTTAACATCCTAAATATAAAACAATAATATTTGATGTAATGCCAAGTTGAATTCAAATGCATACACATATACTGATCCTCTAATTCTCCTATAAAGCTTAAAAATTATACCTTTATACATTGTACGTGCAAAACAATAGATTTATTATTTTTATGCTTTGCATTTTAGCCCCTGTAGGATGGAAGTAGTGTTGTCACATACCCCCCAAAAAAACACAACAACCCAGTAATACTGGAAATATAAATACCTAAATGGTTACTGTTAGTGGAGGGCCTTTGATCTTTATCCCACTTTTAAGTACTGTCTACTGTCCTATCCATTCAGTCTGAAGAATTCCCTTTAGCATTATCTGTAGGGAAGTTCTTGTGGTGTTTAACTCCCTCAGCTTTTATCTGGAAATGTCTTGATCTCTCCCTTGTTTTTGAAAGAAAGTCTTGCTGGATATATATTTCTTGGTTGGCAATTGTTTTCTTTAAGCACTTTAAGTATTTTGACCTACTGCCTCCTTGCCTACGTGGTTTCTGAGGAGCAATCTGCACTTAATATAATTGGTACTCTCTTTTACATAACAAACTGCTTTTCTTTTGCAGCTTTCAGAACTGTCTCTTTGTCCTTTGCATTCAACAGTTTGATCAGTATGTGGGGAGCATATTTTTCTTTACATTTAGCCTGTTTGGTGTTCACTGGGCTTCTTAGATATACATATTCTTATATTTTGCTAAGTTTGGGGATTTTTCTGTAATTATCCTTTGACTATTTCTTCTGCCCTTTTCTCTCTTTCTTCTCCTTTTGGGGCACTCATTATGACTAAATATTTATGACTGATGGTGTCCTAGAAGTCTCAGGCTATTTTGATTTTTATACTTCTATTTCTTTCTGCTGCTTAGCCTGACTCATTTAAAATGTCTGGTTATGAGCTGTTTGATTCTTTTTTTTCCAGCTCCAATATCCTTTTGCAACCCTCTTGGGAATTTATCATTTCAGTTATTTTGGACTTCAACTCCAATAACTCTATTTGGTTCTTTTATAAAAATATCTATATCTTTATTGAGATTCTGATATTATTCATAAATGGTTTTCCTGCTATACTGTAATTTTTACTTTGTATTTTTCTTTATTTCCTTGAGCATACTGAAGACAATTTTTTCAAAAAAAGTTTTGTGCAGTTTGTCTACACTCTGGTCTTCTGCATTGATGTTTTAGGATTTTTATCTCCTTCCTTTGGGTGAGCAATCATTTCCTCTTGTGTGTCTTCTTATCTTTGTTACCCACTGTACATTTTAATATTTTAAAATGCTAACTCTGGTGTTTATTCCCTGAGATGTCTGTTTCTTGATTTTTTATCTAAATAGTGATATGACAGATTGTCTTGAGTGTCAGTAACTAACAAAACCAAACATATCTAATGGAAAAAAAACACCTTTGATTATCTTTGGAAACTAACTTTGTGTTGGCCTGCCTTCCCTGTCAGGGCAGGGTAGCCCAAGATGAATGCAAAGTGCAGGATCCACGCAGTCTTTTCTGGGCTTATGTCTTGTCCAGGGCTTGCGCTTGCTAGTGGCCTTAGTGGTTCCCTGTTTAAAGGAACTTGAATGTCTCCTCTCCTTCCCAGATAACAGAACTTCTCCCTCTCCAGGTTGTTTCATTGCAGGACATAAAGCAGGTAAGTGTTATGCCCCAGGATTCTCACCTCAATTGTTATGTATATATCTATAGTATTTTTAGGAGATACCCGGGATTGAACCCAGGATGTTGTACATGGGAAGCAGGCACTCAACAACTGAGCTACATCCGCTCCCTAATTAGAGTTGGTTTTTTCATTTGTTTGTTTGTTTTGGCAAACTATACCATTATCTACAAAAGGCTCAATAACTACTCATGTATTTCAACATTTCCTGTACAATACTGTAATAAATGATGTAAACTGTAATTCCAGCACTGGCTTCAGTGAGAGGAGTCCAATTTATAAGTATGATTCCCAGTTTTCCATTTTAATCACAATTGTCACATCCTTGGGTAGAGAAGTATGAACAAATCCAAAGGTGGTCACATAGGCTCTTATACTCAATGTGCTTGATCTTTGATCTTTGATTACCATTACAGTACATTTTTATTACATACATTGTGAGTTTACAAAACAATCATGCATACCATACAGGATAACCATACATCACCCAACCACCAACACCTTACATTTTTATGACACCTTTGTTACAAATGATGAAAGAGCATTATCAAAATATTATTGCTGTCTATAGTTCATAGCTTATATTTTGTCTATTTTTCCACAAACCTATTAACACCATGTTTTTGCATTGTATATTTGTTATAGTTCATGATAGAGTATTCTCCTATTTGTACTGTTAAATGCAACCCATCACCCACTACTGTTAACCAGAGTCCATCACCCAAAATGGGGGTCACTGTGTTATATGGTCTCCTGCCTTGTACAATCCATCCAAAATATATTCTCAGTGGATTGCAATTTCACTACAGTGTAGTGCTTTATTTGCCTCATTTCATTTTAGTAGGTTTTCATTACTCAAGGGGAAAATCCCTTAACCTGTGTATGTACCCCCATTGTTGACCCTTCACTTTGATAGAGTATCTTCTTTGATATTTCTGCAGAAAATTACAATATTACTGTTAACTATAACCTAAAAGTTACATTAATTGTATATTCCCATGTATCATTGTAATCTTAACACCTTGTAATAGAGGAGCATTCTTGTATTTGTATGATTAAACATAATTCTCATCATACAGAAATAACTATGTTATACAGTCTCTGGATTATCTTCTAGCTTTCTTGCAAATGACATTAACCTCCCTATACTACACCTTCCAGCCCTAATCACATTTATACATCAGCAGTGTTAGTTATTCTCATTATGATGTGTTACAATCACCTTTATGCATTTCCACACATTTATAATCAACCTTATTAAACATTCTACATACATTCAGTATCGCTTGCCTTCTTACCCCATTTTATATCCCTAGTAACTTATAATATATAGTTTAACTACATGCTTTACTCCTCATATGAATTCATATTAGTGAGACCATACAATTTTTTCCTTTTGTGCCTAGCTTATTTCATTCAACATAATGTCCTCAAGGATCTTCCTTGTTTTCATATGCGTTCCAAATTCATGTCTTATTACAGCTGAATAGTATTCCATTGTATGAATATATGACCTTTTGTTTATCCATTCTTTGGTTGATAGACACCAGCCTTGTTTCCAACTTTTAACAATTGTGAAAAATGCCAATATGAACATTGGAGTGCAAATGTCTGCTTCTGTTATTGCCTTCAGTTCTTCTGAATGTATTCTTAGATGCTTGCCACATTTTACAGCAGTAATATTTTTAACTTCTTGAGGAACCTCAAAACCATCTTCCACAGAAGCTTCATAATTTTACATTCCCACCACCAGAGAATGATGGTTCCTATTTCTCCATATCTTTTCCATCACTTGTAGTAGTCTCTTTCTTTTTCAATAATGGCCATTCTGTAAGTCATGAAATGATATCTCATTATTGTTTTTGATCTGCAATTCCTTAAGAGCTAGTGACATTGAACACCTTTCCATGTGCTTTTTGGCCATTTGTATTTCCTTTATGGAAAACAATGTCTTCAAATCTTTTGCCCATTTTTGGATTGGGCTGCTTGTCTTCCTATCATTGAACTGCACGATCTCTTTATATAACAAGGAAATCAAACCGTTATTGAAATATGGTGTAGCAGTTTGACATTATTTATGAATTCCAAAAATAGATATTGGATTATGTTTATGAACTGGTCTGTTCCTCTGGGCATATTAGATTGGATTGGATTCAGTTGTTTCACTCTTACTTGATTAAATAATGATTAAGGCTTTGATTGGGTCACATCAGCAAGATGTTGAGTCCCCACCCCCGTGGTGGGTTGGGACTCACAGAGAAAATGACATGGCAGAGGAGAAAGATAGAGTTTAATGCTAAAGTCCCCAGGAGTAATACACAGAGAAGAAGATATATGAGGAAAGAAAGAAGCCTCCATTAGACATGACAGAGGCCCTGGAAAGAGAGAGGAGCCATTCACCTGAGAGTACACAGCTGACATTGTGGAGAGAACAGTGCAGCTGAAATCAGAGAGGAATGAGCCCTGGGACAGAAATGAGACTTATCCCAGCCTACAGCTGATATTGGAAGAAGCTGGAACCATAGGGCCTTAAGAGGAAGAGGGAGACTGAACCCTTGCAGATGGTGGCAGCCATTTTCCTCCAACATGTGGCAACAGACATGGGTGAGGGAAGTAAATTATATTTTATACCCTTGTGATTGTAGGCTTCTGCCCCAAATAAATACCTTTTATAAAAGCCAATGGATTTCTGGTACTTTGCATCAGCACCCCTTTGGCTAATAAATACGGTTTGCAAGCCTTTTTTCCCAATGAGTAGGCTGCATTTTCACCTTCTTAACAAAGTCATTTGAAGCCCAAATTGTTTAATTTTGAGAAAAAATTGTCTACTTTTTCATTCATTGTTCTCAATTTGGGTGTAAGATTTTTAAAAAACCACCACCTTCCACAACATTTTGAAAATGTTTCCCTACATTTTCTTCTAGAAGTTTCATTAGTCTACCTTTTATACTTAGGTCCTCGATCATTTTTCAATTAATGTTTATTTAAGCATCAGATAGGGGTCCTCTGTCTTTCTTTTAGATATGAATATACAGTTCTCCAAAAACCATTTGTTGAATAACTGTTGTGATCCAGCTGGGTGAGTTTGACAGCCTTGTCTAATATCACTTGACTGTAAATGTGAGGGTCTATTTCTGAATTCTCAATTCAATTCCAATGGTCAATATGTCTGTCTTTATTCTGGTACCATGCTGTTTTAACCACTGTAGCTAAGTAACAGAGAGATAGGAACACATTCACTGTTGGGGGGGAAAGCAGAATGGTACAGCCAATGTGGAAGACTGTTTGGAAGTTCCTACAGAAGTTGAATATATTTTTGCTGCGTGACCCTGCAATGCAATTACTGGGTATATAGCCAGAAAAAGTGATAGCAGTGAAACAAATAGACTTCTGTACATCAAAATTCATAGTCATGTTATTCATAACTTCCAAAAGATGAAAATAACCCAGATGTCCATCAACCAATGAATGGATAAACAAACTGTGGTGCGTTCACATGGTGGAATATTATACAGCTGTAAGAAGAAAAGAAATCATAAAGCATATGACAACATAGATGAACCTGGAGGACATTATGTTGAGTGAAGCAAGCCAGACACAAAAGGACAAATACTGTATGACAGTGTTACTGTGAACTAAATATATTGTGCACCATATTGTATGATTCCACTTATGTAAAATGTAAATATAAACCACTTTATAAAGATGAAATTTGATTATTGTTATGTAAGGCTAGGGAATGCATGCTTAGTGGTGTGGAGTTTTTGTTTTTGGAGTAATGAAATAATTCTAAAATTTTTTGTAATGATGAATGCACAACATTGTGATTATATCAAATCTATTGATTATGCTCTTTAGATAGATCACATGGTATGTGAATATATATCAATAAAACTGCTTCATAAATAAATAATTGTGCAAGGATATCCAGAAGGAGCAGCCATATATAGCAGGGGAAATAGAGAGAGATTGAGAGGTGAGGAATTCTCTTCTTTGTCAAAACAGACAAATAATTATTAATATTATTATTGAAATAATGAAAATGCTCTAATAATGATTGAAGTGATGAATGTACAACTATGTGATTATACCAAATACCACTTTGTACACTTTGAATGTATTGTATGCTTTATTGCAATATATATCAACAAAATTGATTTGTTAAAAAATTGAAAAGATGCATCCAGTCAGGGCATACCTTCTTTAACACAATCTTTACCCTCAAATTAGATAATCATATAGATGTAATTAAAGAAAACAGATTGTGTCCTTTAATTCCTTCTAAAAGTCTCAATATCAACCTTCATATCTTTGCCCAGAGGTTTCAAAGTTTTGTGGCTTTTGTGCTGGACAAGTATTCTAGATAATCTATAGGAAGAAGGAAACTGTTACACATAATTTATAAGAGAAATTATAATCCACCAACATTCTTTCAGGATGGGGCATCAGTGCCATCTATATAAGTTGAAATACTATTTTTGAAAAATATATATTCAAAGAAAAACATTTTCATTGTTTGAAGTATGCATATTTTACTACTGAGCAAAAGTAAGGTCATCCTATGTCTCTTCATGTAAGATTTTGCTTATGTTCCAAGAACTATAAAACCATATAAGCTTCAAAATATTAGGGATTTCCAGAATGAATAATCTAGTTTCATTATTAATTTCCCTATAAATAAGGTGTGCACTAATTTTTTTAATTAGATCCAGTCCTGTATCAGGTACTGCATTTATTTGTCATTTTCCCTTTAGTTTCTCTCTCTATTTTATTAATTGTGGAAACATATACAACATAAACTTTACTAGCTCAACCACTCCCCAGCATAAAGTTCAGTGGGATTAATCATATGTAAAATATTCTGCAACTCTAATCTACAATCATTACCAGAATTTCCCACTCATCTAAAATACTAATTCTAATACCAGCAATTACTTTTTTTCCTTATATGGTTCCTTCATCATATTTCTGTGTGTCACTTCACCATGCAGAAGCCTGTGCTTCACCATGCTTTGTGGGGGCCTGCACCTCTCTGACCCATGCAGGGGCCTGTGCCTCTCTGTGCCAGTCTGGGACATCTTTTTATTTTCACCAGCATATCCAAGCAACTGAACCTTGGTCCTCCATATGGTAAATGGGAGACCAATTGCTTGAGCCACAGTCACTTCCATCACTATTTTTTCTTTAAATTAGAAATGTGAAAGTCTTCAGGCATATCTTGACTTAGGGAACAAACAATATTTCAAAAGCAAAATCAAGCTATGTATTTTAATTGTAATTAAAAGCATTTAATTCCAAAGTAATGTTTTTATTTTTCTTCATAAATTCATTGTTCTGAAATTTTAAAAGTTGTATTCTGTATTATTTTA
Organism: Cabassous unicinctus; assembly: GCA_029593785.1. Taxonomy (NCBI): domain Eukaryota; kingdom Metazoa; phylum Chordata; class Mammalia; order Cingulata; family Chlamyphoridae; genus Cabassous; species Cabassous unicinctus. The sequence goes on from JAQZBX010044727.1 coordinate 7,502, forward strand.
TTGGCATGCCTTTTAGGTAATCAATGGCTCCATTTTCATGGTTTTCTTGTATAGTCCTATAAGAATTCAGCCTAGTCACACAAGAACATTCTTGAAGTGATTGATGATATCTTTTTGTCAGAAATGTTTTGTTGCTAGTTGACACTGAGCTAAGCCTGTCCAAGGGCATGAATTTATACTAGCAAATAAAACAGTCTGGAACTGTCACATTTAAGAGCTACATTAGAAGAGCTCATTTAAAAGAAAAAATGCAAGGAGGCTCTGAATACATAATGTAAAACTATTTCATTTTTGGAGACGGAAAACTCTAAAACTGCAGGTACTTTATACCAAGAATTGCTCTAAGGTTTTTTCACTCAAGGCATTGTGTGAGAACTAAGGTCACTTATTAGGGTGTGAATTATTAAAGACCAGCAAGGTTTCAAAATTCCATTACATGGCTGATGAGGAAACTCTGAAATATCTGAGAAGATAATTTTATGTTTAGGCCTTGGGATCTGGCATTAGCTTTAGCCTGGGAAGATTATGTGTTATAAACATATAGAGGATATTTGAGGTCAAAGGAATGGAAGACACTGCCTAGGTAGTGAGGAAGATGATAAGAAAGGCCTGAAACTATGTCCTGCAGAGTTTGAAAAATTAATGTTTCAGAAAGAGCCTGCAAATACCTAGAAAGTAGAGCCAGAGAAATCCAAAGGAATATAGTGACCTAGAAGACCAGAACAGAGATAAATTCTAGAAGAAAGGAACCAGTGAGTTTGTTGAGGAATCTTGTATGATGAAGAGGCATTCAGTGGATTCACTGAGTAGGGGATAATGAGACTCTCAAGGTTAGTGGATTTAGGTGAAGATAATTTAAAACATATCATAGTGCATTGAGAAGAAAATGGGAAAGAGTTAAAAATTGAAGTACCTACCATAAAGTATTATATGACTTTATTGCCTGGCAGTAAGAACTGACATTTATATTTGAGAAAAACTTAACTGTTTCACTTTTAATTCCCTATTATTAGTGGATATTTTTTCATCAGAATTTGGTTGCAAATGTCAGTAGAAAAAATATTTTGAGAAACATAAACCTAGGCTAGTATATATGACAATCATTTTATTTTTATTGAAAATTCGTTTTTACTACCAGACTTCTAGCATTTCAAGAGGCAGCTGATTATATTGATATGTAGGAATTGCTCATATATACCACATTTACTTCCAGCTTTGCCAACATTTTGATCAGCCTATCTGACCTTTTCTTCCTAAAGACACTTATTTTGAATATAATCATGTAGTGGCTATTTTACAGCTTCTCAGATCACCCAATACCTTTCATTGGGGAAGACTACATCAGCCAGCCCAACATTGTCTTTTAACCCAACATTGCACTAAATAAGATTGGTGAAGAGACACTGCCACTGTCAGTGGGAAGAGGCAGGCAACTATACAGGTATAATTTCTGAGTAATAATTAGGTAATCTAAGCACCTTTAAAAAATATATATATATAAAATAAAAATAAATAAATAAAAGGCAATTTTTTAAAAAAGTATGTACAAACTATAGACCTGTTAATAGTGTCATTATAATAGTATTGTTGAACCAATTGTAGCAAAATTAAAACTAATAATATGGAAAAAAAAATAAAGGACCTCCTGAACTTCTACATGGTTGGAGAGTACCACTCCATTTGGGACAACATCTGGCCTTCCATGCAAAGAGTGTACTGTACTTGAAACAAAGCAGTTACTCCCTAATGGCCATGGATGGATTTGGTTGCCAAATAAATTTTTGGCTTTTTCCTTTCCCCTAACTCCATCAGAGAAGAATCCTTACTTATAGCTAAGTTCCAAAGAAGGTTTTTGGAGGAAAGTGACTAGGACAAGAAATGTGTCATGTAGTTAAATAAGCAAGAAATATTAATCCAGTTTTGTTTGAGAGTTGTTTGTCCATATGATTTTTTTAAAGTTCAAGTTTAGTTTCACAAGAACTTTTTTTTCCTATGAAATTACTTTTAGGGTAATCTTTAAAATGAGAGATATTTGTAGCCCTGTAAAATACATAGGGAATATACCTTTCCAGTGAACATAAAGATGGTAAATTCTTTAATCAGGGTATACAAAATGAAAAAAAAAAACCCATACAATTTCTGTGCTGAATACTATTTACACATATTAATATAGAAGTTTTCCATCATGCATCAAACACTCTATAAAAGTGGATCTCAAATGCCTCTGCACACTGAATTCACATGGGAGCTTTAAAAAATTCTGATGTATAGGTCCCATTCAGAGATATGAATTTAATTGTTCCTGTGTTTGGCGTGGGTACTAAGAGTTTGAAAAATCCTCAGATGTTTTCAGTAGTCATCAGAACTTAGGGAACTACTGCTCTAAGGAGCTGAGATCCAAAACAATGCCTCAGACTCACACTGTATAGTAAGTGGGTCTGCAACATGGGCATGTCAGAAAGATTGGTAGAAAATCAGAAACAAATTCCCCACCAGCAAGCCTCCAGAATCAGAATCTACATTTTAACAAGATCCCAGAAGATTCATATCCCAGGGGATACATTGAAGAATGAGCAGCACTGGTTCAGAATTCATTCTGATGCCTCATTTCACAATGCTTAAGACTTATGCATAATACTGAGGATTCTGCCACTGCCTCATTCTGTTCATTTCAAAACAAGGACATTGTCAAGAAGGTTATCTCAGGAACTACTTTGTCTACATTGTAATAATTCAGGTACCTGGATCTTGGCACTAACTCCCCCCATTTTCCAAATGTTCAAAACAAAGTACACTTCATTAGAATGCTGAATAACACAGCCACACTTAGAATGATAAATGGGAGTCTGTCCTATTTTTATACATTTTCAGCCACATTTACCAGGCATAACAATTTTGAAACGCTTTAATTCTTGTGTATATCTCCAAATTTACATTATTTACCGTCATTTTTAATTTTGTCTTTGTCAATTAATATTCAATATATTGACTTCTTTGTGGCACCCAATAGTGTATTTCCCAATCACAATACTTCCAAAATAATTATATCACGTTAGTTAAATTAATTCATTTTTGCACCATCATGCAAATATTATGTATTGCTAAGTTTGGCTGTTTACAAATTTCTTGTTTATATAATTTTCTTCTTCCATTATTTTGTCATTAGTCTCATTTTTTAAAATCACACATTTATAACAAATTTTCCAAAACAATCTTAAAACTACTGCTGTCACTCTACTACACATAGTCAAATTTTATCTCACAATCTGCTGTGTCCAGATTTTTCCTTGAGGTGTCTGCTGTGAAATTAGTTACACCCAAACCTTGTCCTCCACGTGCTCTATAGCAACAAAGAACAGAAAGTTTAATCTTCATCTACTTTTTGCACTTTATATTTCCCAGTTTTCACCATTCTACCAAAAAATGGGAAGAGGTATCATTTATTGTTTTCCTTAAATCTGGAAAAAGAGCAATACTTTTAGAAATTAATATTGTTCTACACACACAAATAGTATGATTCAATATATTGTTAATGTCATTTATCTAATTGGTACCATGAAATTCCACTCAAACTTCACACTGAATTTTCTGACAAATTTTACAAACTAATTCTAATATTTATTTAAAAAACAAAGACCCAAGAATAGTGACATTGAACTTTTTTTTTTAAAGATTTATTTATTTATTTATTTATTTCCCCCTTGCTACTTGTGCTTGCTGTGTCCATTCGCTGTGTGTCTTCTCTGTGTCTGCTTATCTTCCCCTTGCTATGAGGTCCCACTGCATCAGCCCCTCACGGGCTGGCCTGCCCTCACAAGGAGGCCCCGGGAAGCGAACCCCGGGCCTCACACATGGTAAACGGGGGCTCTACTGGTTGAGCCACACCCACTTCCTGTTGTGAGGGCTTGCTGCATCAGCCCCCTAGGCTGCGCAGGTCGGCCTGCCCTCACAAGGAGGCCCCGGGAAGTGAGCCCGGGGCCTCCCATATGGTAAACGGGGGCTCTATCGACTGAGCCACTCCCGCTTTTGATATTGAACTTTTTGCACTGTTCAGCAGCTGGACACTTATTGCTCTTCATTGTCAGGGCCTGACAGGCAAGAATGGGGCCCCTGTCTTGACAGGATTTCTTGATATGGTCTATCAGGAGGAATGAGGTATGCTGTTTTATGAGAGGGACAAGGAAGAATATGTTTGGCACCCACATGATCTCCTTAGGCACCTCTGCCCTAGTGTGTTAATAAATGGACAAGAGCAGCCAACCCTGCCTGAGAAGGGCACTGTGACCAGGAGATCATATCCAAGAGAGTTGATGATCTGGCACCTGGTAAGCTTCATAGAAAAGCAGAGGTGTTAGGCGGAGGTGAGGAAAATGTAGAATAAACAAGGTGGGAGATATTGAGTATCAGTTGTAACCTCAATGTTACCAGATTAGGTTCTTGACTATGCTGCAGAAATGAATTTCAAGAGCAAGTCAGGCTAGTTAGGCAAGTAATTTATTAAGGTAGGAAGTGAAGAGAAATGGGAGAAAACAACAGACCGTGGGTCCCAGGTAGAGAGGAAGGGGCTTAAAATTGATAAAGAAGATGGATTTACAGACTACAATTTTCCATTATAGATTATAAATGCCCAGCTTTTACTTGTGTGTTGATCCATCTGGGGTGTGTGAGAATGCTGAAAGCAGGGCACAGAAGGTGAAAGAGAGAGAGAGAGATGAGAGAGAGAGAGAGAGAGACAGAGACAGAGAGAGATGTTCACTTGCTTTTTAAACCATTAATTATTCCACCCCTTTGCTAATGGCATGGGATGAGTTCCAGTTGTTTGCTGTTTTGATTGTTTACCCCACCCATCAATCCCCCAGGAGGGCCCAGTGATAAGGTCCCTGGAATATATCTGGGACCTCTCCTAGTTTCCAGAGGAAACCTCATTCTGAATTGCAGAAATCTCATTCTGAATGGGATTTTCATGAGGTTGTTACAGCAACCATCTTGGGGGGTATTGATGTCAATGTGAGCTTCTTGCCTGGTTCCCAATCCATCTATTGATTCCCTATCTTACTAGCCTGCTTCACCAAGACCACCTGCAAAACAGTGGTTTTATGGTGTCAATAAGCTTCTTCTTGCAAAATTCCTACAAGAAGAGAAGACACATGGAATCCAAGGGGAAGGCTCCCTGAACATATAGAGATCCAAGTGGCACA
>JAQZBX010044728.1:0-21270 GCA_029593785.1 Cabassous unicinctus
GTTACTGGTTTAGGGTGTTGGATGGTGGGCATTTGGAAAAAGAAACACCTGGGGCAGTCTTCTAGAGAATGTGTGAGTGACCATTTTGTCATACTGTGCTGTATCATTGAGGGGAGCCCCACATAATGAGTGGGAAGGAGTGGGATCCCCATGCTAGGGAGGTCCAATATGTTCTCAAACAGAAGGGAGGGAGTCTATTGAGAGCATGGTTGGTTCCTAATAGGGGAGGACAGACTAGTGTGTCAAGCCATCGTCATTGTAGCAAATATCTCTGAATCTTGTACTTCAAGGGTGAAATCCGTTGGTCACCATAGGCCCATGGGGAGGTGGAGTAGGCAATAGAATAGATGGAAAAGGGGGTATTTACAGGGCAGTGGAAGTGTTCTGCATGATCTTGCAATGATGGATACAGGTCATGTTAAATTTCATCAAAAAATTTTAAAAATATACGTTCTAAATGTAAACCAGGATGTAAACCATTGATCATGGTTTGAAGTTATGTTTCAATATTTGTACATCAGTTGTGACAAATGTGCCATCCACATGTAAAAAGGTTATTAATAGGAAAAGGGGAAAGATGTTGGATAAATGGCAGTCCCCAGCATTCTGTATGTAACTTTACTGTGATATAAAACTTCTTTGAGGACAAAAATAAACAAAACAAACAAGTAAGTCACTGGGGAAGAAATGAAAAAAAAAAATGCCAATATACACACAGCACAACAGATATTACAGTGATGAAAGGCAAAACATCAAAAAAAGTTTTTTAATATTCTTCATTTTCTATATGCCATTTTTTACTTTATTTTAGTTTTAGTTTTTCTAAATTATTATGTATTTTATTTCTTATGTTTAAATCTATCATTATTTCATTTTCCTATTAATTGAATTTGCAATATTCTAGGCTTTATTTTTGAAGAAGTTTTGAATCATAGTTGGGTTACAATTATTGCAGGGGAGGATCAATAGTGTGGGGTGTCACTGAGGAGATATATGGTAGGAAGTTCACCTGGGCATACATTTATGTTATATAAATATGTTCAAATGTTTATGGGGCATTGCCACAATGGTAGAGATTCACACAACAGCTGAGGGATTGTTGAATCCCCATTCTTGGGAGCTCTGCCAAATGCTCTAATGGAACAGCAACACTCCTCCAAGTACAGAGGCAATAACTAGTGAAGAATGATGGTCCCTTGATGGGCCCATTATATTGACAACTATGCTTATGAGCCTTTTGCTTTTGAATTTTAAAATTGGCTAGTGTTGTAGGGTGCTTAAGAGTTACCTCTGGAGTGACTCCTTGTTGCTTAAATGTCGCCTCTCTCTAAGCCAAACTTAGCATATAGATGCATTACCCAGCGAGGGACATGACTCCCAGGGATGAACCTCCCTGGTACCAAGGGACACCCAGGTCACACAGTCATGGCAGATAGCTCCAGAGTTTGGTGCCTTGCCAGTGAGCCTTACTTTGGAGACTGTGCTCCCAAGTGTGACAGAGTTGGACACAGATGTGACTTCTCTACACATGCCTCTTCTGTCCCTTTTATTTGAACCTATAGCTGGTACTTGTGTTGGTAAGTGTATGTCCAAGAGCTTTGAATTTCTGGGCTGTCCATGTGCCAGCTGGGGCCTGAGCCTCAGTGAAGTTTCAAAACCTACTCTCCAGTCCATAAGACTCACCCAGGACATCAAAAAAGGAGGTGAGGATGGACAACCGCCACACCAAGGAACCGAGAGAGTCTACAACTGCAACCCAGACAGTCCCATCCATCAGCCATATGGGATCAAACTTCTCTCTCAATTAGAGGTGGAGTTGGCATAACCATCCCAGAATTCTCAGGATTCGGGGAAAATATATACTATTGTAAACTTACTGATATTCTACTATAGACTTATTGTGATTCTAGCAATAGGAGAAATTATATCATTGATGTGGAGACAGTGTCCACTGGAGGTGCTGAAAGCAGGAAGAGGAAAAAAATGGTGTGATATACAGGCATTTTCAGGACTTAAAATTGACCTGGCTGATATTTTGGCAACAGATACAGGCCATTATATATCCTGCCATGTCCTACAGAATTGAGTGGGAAAGAGTGTAAACTACAATGTAAACTATAGTCCATGCTTAGTGGCAATACTCCAAAATGTGTTAATCAATTGCAATGAATGTACCACACTAATGAAAGAAGTTGTTAATGTGTGGAAAAGTGGGAGGTCTGGGAGTGGGGCATATGAAAGTGAAAGTTTTTTCCAACTTTTCATTTTCAGCTGGTTTGTATCCCTGGGTCTAAGGTGAGTTTCTTGTAAGCAGCATATGGATGGCTCATGTTTTTTTATCCATTCTATCAACCTGTATCTTTTGATTGGGAAGTTTAATCCATTCACATTTAATGATATTACTGTAAATGCACTATTTACTACTTCCTCCTTTTTTTTCTTGGGTTTTCATATGTCATCTTGTTTTTGTATGTTTTTTTACACTTTTGGTTATCCTTTCTCCTATTCTGTCTTTTTCTTTCAGGTTCTAAGGCTTTCTTTAATATTTCCTGCAAAGGAGGATTCTTTTTGCAAACTCTCTTAGTTTCTGTTTGTTTGTGAATATTTTATACTCACTTTCATATTTGAAGGACAGTTTTGCTGGATAAAGAATTCTCGGCTGGCAGTTTTTCTCTTTCAGTTTCCAAATTGTATCATACCACTGTCTTCTCACCGCCATGGTTTCTGAAGAGAAATCTGCACCAAGTCTTAATGGATGTCCCTTGTACGTGATTGTTTGCTTCTCTCTTTTGCTGTGAGAATTTTCTACTTATCTTTGACAATTGACATTCTGCATAGTATAAGTCTTGGCGTAGGTCTATTTGGATTTATTCTGATTGGGGTATGGTGTGTTTCCTGGACATGGAAATTCATTTTTTCATGAGAGTTGGGAACTTTTCAACTATTATTTCCTCAAATACTCTTTCTGCCCCTTTTCCCTTTTCTCCTTTTGGAACTCCCATGACACATGTGTTGTTGCATTTTTTGTTGTCATTCAACTCTCTGAGCCCCTGCTCATTTTTTCCCCCATTCTTTTCTCTCTCTGCTCTTTTCTCTTTTCAATTTTATCTGCTCTGTCTTCGGTATCACTTATTCTTTCTTCTACCATTTCAAGTCTGCTGTTGTATGCCTTAAATGTATTTTTGATCTCACCTATTTTGTCTTTCATTCCCATGAGCTCTGTTACTTTTCTTTTCAGGATTTCAAATTCTTCTTTGTGTTTGCTCAATGTCTTGGTGATGTCATTTATCTCTTTAACTATATTTTCTTTCAAGTCATTAATTTGATTTTGGAAATTTGTGCTCATCTCACTGATTAGTTCTCTCAAATTCTGCATCTCTTCTGGGACTTTGATGTATTCATTTTCTTGGGCCATGTCTTCTATTTTCTTAGTATGGCTCATAATTTTTTGCTGGTGCTTAGGCATCTGGTTAGGATGTAGTTTACTCAGATGATGAATCTCTTTCTCTTTTATAGGGATTTAGTGGCAGGAGGACTGAGTTAACACAGCTCTTTGATTTTGGCTTAACCTGGGTTGTTAGAATTGTCCTGCTTGCTGCTCAGAACTGGGCACTGGACCCAGTAATTGATTGTAGAGTCACTTCCTATGGCCTTGGGCAGGGAGGCTATAGAGGCTAGGAAAAGCCTTTCCTACTTATTTTTAATTTTCTTATGCGCAGTTCCTTGGTCTGCCAAGAGATGGTGTTCTTTGCCGACCTGCAATTCAATACCTTGTTGGAGTGTATTTTTTGTAACAGAGACCAGATCAATGTGATAGAGCTTCCTGTTTGGAGGCTAGGAGCCTTGTAATTCAAACTTTCTCTGAGATAGTTCTCCAACCTTCTCTGGCAGCCCCCTCTCTTTTCCCAGCTAGGAAATATTTCCACTCTCCTCTGAGTCCTCAACAATCAGTCCCTATTAGTAGAGAAGGAGATTAGGAGGGTTGTATATCTTTAGCCCCTTGCAGGCTCCAATGCAAACAGTGGCGCAGCCCCTCCGGTCCTGGAAGGGCTCCCAGGACACAGCAGACCAAACCAGCCATTCAAAAGCTGAGTCAGCCCCAGGCTGCCTCCCTCTCTCTCCCCTCTCCTGTAGAGTCCTTAACAATTAGTCCAGGCTAGAAGAGAGGGAGATTGTAAGCTTAGGGTCTCTCCAGTCCTTTGCCAGCTCCCAGAGCAAACCACTGTGTGGTCCCACCTGGCCTGGAAGGGCTCTTATGGCACAGCATCCCAAATTTGTGTGTCAGAACTTGAGTCAGCCTTAGACTGTGTCCCTTTCTTTCCCATTTCCTGGGGTGGTAGATCCCTGGAGCCCCCTTTGTCTGTAGTTGTTGGCCCAGAGGCCTGAGAATTCTAAAGACTCTAAGGAGTGGGGGAGGGTGCAGGCAGCAGCAGCCACCATTGGTTCCAACTCATGGTTCTGTCATTGTGATTTCCCTCTCTTGCCCCTCTCTCCTGTGGGTGGTGTGTAGCCTTCACTTGCTGTCCTATACCCTAGAAGATCTTTTTCGGAGCTGTTTCAGCCTGTCCTCTAGCCATTTTTTTGGAGAAGAGATCCCCATGTCTTACTAGTCTGCCAACTTCCTGGAAGTCCAATATTTTTTTTTATTTATATACATTCTGAATTGCTTTTCCAACTACAATTTTGGCTTTTGTTGAATATTTGCCCAATTTTTTGGACAAACAAGAATGGCCTGTAGTTATTATTGAAAATAAAATATACTGAAGTTTCTATACCATAGAAACACTTCTGAGAGAATTTAAAAATGCACCATGTTGATGGATTAGTGACCCATTATTTTTCCCATATAAATTTTATAGTTCAATGCAATTCCACTCAAAGGCCATTATAATTTTTTGGGAAAAATTACAGGGTTATTCTGAAATTTTTGCAGAAGTTTAAAATAGATTGTGTGGTAAACTCCTCCCAAAGAAGAAACATCAGAATTATTGTACCTAATTTCAAGACTTCCTATAAAGCTCCAGGAAAAAGACTGCGTGACATTGGCATAGAGGGAAAAATATAGATTGGTGGAACGGAATATAAATGTCATAAATAGTCACAAATATATGGTTATTTTTACAAAAAATTCAAAGTAATTCAGTAGGAAAAGAATAGTCTTTGCAACAAATTTGCCTGGGTCAATTTTATATCCACAGGGGAAAAAGGAACCTCAAACATTTCCTCTCATCATACACAAAAATTAAATGTTGCTCAGAGACCTTTATGTTAAGCAAAATCTATAAAAATTCTAGAAAATATTTTGTGATGTTAAGTAGACCAATATTTTTTAGATATGGAACAATAAGCATGAACCAAAAGAAGAAGATGAAAAGTAAACTTTGTTAAAATTTATAAACTTCTGATCATCAGATGACACCATTTTAAAATTAAAAACATGAAAATGCAGGCCACAGACTTCTAGAAAAGTATATTTACAACATCTGAATGACAAAGGAAATATAGAAAGTAATAAGGTACCAAGAACAATATTTTTAAACTGTGAAGAGGACTTGAACAGCAACTTCACAAATGAAGATATAAAAATGGCCAATAAAAACATGAAAAACTGCACCTGGGAAGTAAAAATTAAACCTACAATAATTTACCACTATATACCCCCTAGAATGACCAAAAGGAAACAACTAAAAAGACCAAGTGACAAAGATATAGACTTACTAGTACTCTATTTTTGTACTTTAGATATCTTGCTACGTTTTTATTGCTGCCTAATATTTTATAACCAGCCTATAGACATCAAAGCTAATTTTCATCTGTAGCCTTCTGGGGTTTCCGGCTACTTATAAAGCCCTCTTGAATAATGTGAAGAACAATGTTAGGAATCAAGTATTTTAAAATATCTGCTATTATGTTTAGGTCCTTATTGCTCTGCTTCTCAAATAATCAAGAGCAGGTTCCCAGAAAAGTTTTTGTTCATGGGTGTTTCTGAAATATTTCTCTCCAAAGTACCTATCTCTAAGACAAAGTCTTTCCATCAAAGGAGATAATTTATTCCTGGGAGAACAAACAGCAGCTACAAGACAATGGTCCTGAACCTTTAAATATCTATTCAATGCAAGGTGAAATGATTTGCTGTTGTTCACATCTCCAGAACAAGATTCATCAAGGGCAAAACAACATATATAAATGTGTTTCCACCACAACTTCCACTTCTTGCCCTGCAGGAACAGAGCCATCCAAATACAGAAGATCACTTCTCCATATTATTTCAAGTGAGTTAATTTTAAATTCAAATCCAAGATTTTTTAGGAAAAAGTTTTTCAGGTTTCAGACCAAAAGGAAATATTTAGATTCTTATGAACACTTTCTTAACAACTGTTGATTTGAATTAACTGAATAGTCTCTTCTAAGTGTGTGACATATTACATATTAAAAGTTATTATTTCTAGAGGAGGTGAGTTTGAAGATGGGATTTTTTTGGAATAACCCCAAACATCATTATGATCATCTATAAAGACTACTAAGGTACTTTTTTCAATAGTGCTTACTCTTAGTAATTTCTGTTCTTTACCTATTTACAAATCATTTCTAAACATTTTCAAAATATAGTAATAAAGTATTTCATCCCCACCCAATAATTTAAATGATAATAAATATCATTAAACCCATTCAACAGATGAAAGCATTGAGGTTCATAGAAGGTAAGCCATTTCAAGCTTTGTAACTGAGATCTCTGACATAAGCTGCCATACTTTCATCATAAGATATTGTCCTTTAATAATGATAATTAATCATAAAGATAAAAACAATATTTAAATACACTTAACACAGAAAAGACAGAAACATGAATAAAAATAATCAGCTGATTAATTTTGTATAAATGTGAACATGGAGAACCTTTAGTGGGATCAGTTACCAAGATAAGTTAGATAATTTGTTTCTCTTTGGCTTCTTTAACAATAAATTTAAGGATAATTTTCTTGAGATTTTTACATGGTTTCATGTTTCTCTGTATTATCTCTTAAATGTCAATTCTTTCTATCTGCTAGGTGCATATATTCATAAAACTGAATATATGAATATATGTGTGTCCCCAGCACTGTCTGGATGAGTTCACACATGGTTTACCAATGAATTCTCATAACAATCTGAGTGGCAGCTACTATTATCTTATTATTCAGGAGTAAGATAGCAAGGCAGGTAGCTAAGTTAAAAGAAGTTGCAAAAGGAAGATCAGGATTATGCAGTCAATGTAATTTTAGAACCAAACACTTAATAATTGTGACATTTTGTAAAAGACTAAGCCCACAGAGAGGGCAACAGATAGAAAAGTAGAGAGCACAGCCTACCAAAAAAAAATAGTATTAAAATAGTAATTACAACAATATTTTAATGATAATATCAAAGAAGATTATTTGCCATCATTGTAATTATAACAATATAGTGCAAGGTTTAAGAAATGGGATGAAAAAATGATAAACAGAACAATTTAAGACCTAGCCTTTGCTCTACCCTTTATTGGTTGCATGATCTTGGACATGATACTTCACATTTCTGTGATTCCAATTTCTGATGTAAAATAAGTATAAAAATAATAAAGGTAACCATCTCAAAGTTTTGTAGAAAGCATTAAATAAGCCAAGTCAGCAAAAACACATAGAACACAAAGTGAACAGTAAGTTTAGCTCTTATTATCATTGTTATTATAACCATTGCCATTAATACCAGGTACTCTTTCCTCGTGTGCTACATAGATGAGCAATAGCAACCACGCTGGTTGTTAGAAGGATTAAATGAAATCACATGTGCAAAGCTCTTACTTCCATGATACATAAAGAGTAAGGAATCATTATCTGTACCTAATATATATATATATAATCAATGTTAAAGTTAATTATATTCAGACAAGTAACACTATAAATGCTTTACAGAAGTTTCTTTTTATACTTTCTTTCATTGCCATCTGTTATTCCTTGTGTCAACTACTATAAATATTCTCTTAACTAGTTTCTTTGTCTATGGCTTACACTCCTTTCTGAAGCTCATCCCATTCTTCCTCCAGTACACACAAAGGACTTTGTAACAGCAATATCCCAATAATCCCCCATTCCCAGATTTCTCTATATCTTTTCACTCATATTCTCAATATCTTCCATCGTTCTCAATTTCCTGCAGATAAAGGGCAAATTCCTTAACTTTGCATTCATGATCTTTACATCCATCTTTTACCTACCTTTCCAGAGTTATCTGCAAATATGTATACTAGCCACCACTTATAAATTATGTCATTAGTTATCAGTGAAAAAAGATGGTCCGCACCCTGTGTGTTTACAAGATTTCTTAACCATTCTCTTAATGGAATTTCCCCTGAGAGGCAGCTCCAGTGAATGATAAGAATTCATAATTTTTATTTACAACATAAGGAAACCTCATAAGAACTGCCAGGTTGATAGAATACTATATTAATTATATTGAGAAGTTTAATAAGTTTAAGGTTGCATTAATAAAAATTGTTATATTTTCAGGTAATATAATTAAAAGCCAAATGAAATTCATGGAAAATAAAAACAATGTGAGAGAATTCGTTCTCCTGGGGTTTACCATCATTGCCAGTCCATTGTTGGGTTCCCCCATGTACTATTCACTGGCTTATCTCTCCTTCATAGATGCCTGCTACTTCTCTGTCAATACCTCAAAACTGATTGTAGAGTCACTCCATGAAAAGAAGACCATACCATTCAATGGATGTATGACTCAAGTCTTTGGGGAACATTTTATTGCAGGTATTGAAGCCATCCTGCTCACTGTGAAGGCCTATGACTGCTGTGTAGCTATTTGTAAGCCCTTGCACTATACAACCATCATGAACTGGCAGGTATGTGGTCTGCTAGTGGGAGTGGTGTGGGTGGGAGTTTACTTCATGCAACCATAGAGATCCCCTTCATGATCTGATTACTTTTCTGTGGCCCTAACATCATAGATCACTTCATGTGTCATCTGAACACTTTGCTCACTCTTGTCTGCACTGACACCCACATTCTAGGGCTTTTTGTTGCTGCTAACAGTGGATTCATCTGCTTGTTAAACTTCTTTCTCTTGTTGGTCTCCTATGTGGTCATTCTGCACTCCCTAAGAACCCACAGCTTTGAGCGGAGGCACAAAGCTCTATCCACCTGTGTCTCCCACATCACAGTGGTCATCTTATTCTTCGTGCCTTCCATATTTGTGTACCTGAGACTTGAAGCTATGTTATCTATTGATAAAGCAGTCGCTGTATTCTACACTGCCATAACGTCCTTGCTAAATCCCTAATTTTATACCTTGAGAAATGACCAGATGAAAAGTGCTATAAGGAAACTGTGCAGTAAGAAAGTTATTTTAGCATACAAATAAATGTCTTTGGAGCCCAACAATATTTCAACAGAGGAAAGGACCAAAACAATATTTGGGATGATCTCCACAAGAAATATTTATAAGAAAAAGAAAAAATCTCATCACTACAACTCATAGTTTCTGCATTGATGGAAGCAAAATTAAATGCAAGAAATGGGGGAAATCCAGCTAAAACCATTTATGCATTTTTGGGAAATTCTCCCAAATGTGGCTAACCTTTTTCACTTCATCCATGTGGATGGATTCATAGATTTTCCTGTAATAAAACATAAAATATTTTTAACAGTATACTTATATTTAGAAAAAAAATCTTTACAATAATCCAAAGAGGTAGACACTGCATTTATCCCCATTTTTACATGAGGGACCTGATAAAAAGGGGACTATAACAAAACGGAAGCATTTTCTTACTGATTTCACAGCCATGCTCTTAACTGCTCTGAGAAACTGCCAGGCAATAATGATACAAATGTCAAACAATGATAATAACAACAATTTATTAAGCCAGATACTGTGCTATTCACAATGAACATTATTTCATTCTCTGCAGATATAAATTAAATATTTTTCAGTAATAACTGCTTATTTTATATATCAGAATTCAATATCATTCATTGCCTGCAATATCATGGTAACTAACTACAATTTTGGGCTTTACAAACAATAGATGTTTGATCTCTGATTTTTAGGTAATCAAGATTATGTCATCTGGGCTTCAGAAACATCTTTTATTGTTCATGTAAATGATTTAAAAGGTATAACCCAGAAGATAGACTCTAATAAAATAATATTTGGATGTCAAGAAAAATAGCCATTTGTGTCATATACAGTCATATTCTAATAATACTTGTCAACTAGGTACAATTATTTTTCCAATGTGGCACAATGGGTGGTATACAATAACTGCATAATGAGTATATAAAAGCATAAATCAGACACATAAATTAGATAAATATAATAAAAAAATAGAATTGAATGCTAGTGAATTGTTTTTTTCTTTGCTTCAGATTCTAAGAAAAATTTTAGCTAGAATTTGTGGGGGAATAACAATATTATTTTCACTTGTTTAAACTGAAAAATGAGAAAGAAATTGAAACAAATATTCCCAGTGTATAAGCACTGGTATTACCTTGGTATTCTCCCTGCCATCAGCATAGAGTCATTACATTATGAATGTAGACTATTTATGTTATGTTTCTCTGTTAATCAGTTTACTTTTTGGTAACACTTGAAATTAAATGTTGCTTTGTAAAAACTATATGCCTGTCTACACCCAAATCCAGTTTAGGTGAGCATATTTCATTGCTTCATACATTTCTTTCCTTTTTTTTCTTCTTCATTGCACTTTATTTGAATGTAATATTTGCGACAAAGTTCCAAAAGGGCCAATATTTCCCAATTTATCTGAGGTCATAATAGAACATCAACAAAATAGTATTTGGGATTTCAGTTTCTCACCCTTATCATTAAGATTCACTATCTCCCACCATCAATATTTATTGAGCATTTACTGTGTACTAAGCATCACAGAGCATACAGAAAACATTGTTTCTGCTCTTGAGGAGCTTACATTCTAAAAGAAAAAAATACATCTCTTTTAAAATAGATTTTTTTGTTTGGTGTTTTCTGCAAAGTATGGAGGAAATAGGCTGTCAGTTGAACTTTGGGTATAACTTAGCCCAATCTTTATTTAGAGAATAGAGGAAGAGAAAGAATTTAAAGGCAGACAGTAACAGACCATTAAAGATAGTAGGGCTTAAAGGGAGATAGATAAACACAGTCTCATCAACTAAGGAGAGGTTTGCTGCAGTAAATAAGATGAGGGAAATAGTTTGTGGAATGCAAGCAAAGGAAGTAGGTTAGTATCTTAGACATTGATTGGAACCAGAAACTTCATGTGGCCTTTTTCCAAGTATATGGCCACCAAGTAGGAATGACACAGAAGTCTAAAAAAAGGAAGGTAATAGAAAGAATAAAGGATCAAACTCATCGGCAGGATACAAGAGTATCAATAAATTCTTAGAAAACAAAATTAGAAGCACAAAATTTACAGTTAATACTACCTAACATAATGATGGGCCAATAACATTGTGGCTTGTGTATTCCTAAGTTAGAAAATGCCATATACAAAAAATTTGAATGGAACACATTACTTTTATCCAATACACAGTCCCCCCAATAGAGACTGATTTTTTTGTGTGTGGGGAAGGAGAGTGGGAAAGGAGAATGGACATGGTTGGGAACAGTCATTACAGGAGTAGTATTTGTGTCATTATGACAAACTTTGTATTTCAACTTGGTAAAAGCCCATTATCTGTCAAAAGGGAATAAGGAATAAATTTCCAAAAATATACAATTTCTTTTAGAGAAGTTTCAGAACCAAAACATTAATTTTCATGAAAAGCTGTAGAGAAAGTAGTTGAAAAGTCCCTTCATAAAACTTTTATTCCACTAACATCAACTTAATACACATATTCATTTTCTTTAACAATTTATTGAAGTATATCATTCATACAGGAACATACATAAACTACAAGTGTTCAGTAAACATCATGAACTTACAAAGCAAAGATAAACACCATCATACAGGGCTCTTTCTTTACTCATTAACAAACAAATAGTTTGAGCCCAAACAAAGTACAAGGTCCTGTGACAATTTCTGGGATACAGTAGTGAATGAAGAGGGACTTAGGTCCTGATATACTGCAGATCTTCAGAGAGGATGTGATCCATTGGGAGACTCCAGAAGATGGCCGAAATTACAACATGTGGGGTGCTATGAGTGAAAGCAAATGGGAGAAGCAGCAAAGGCTGGGAAAGGGTCAAGAAAGGTCTCCTCAATGAAAGACATAAAAATTGGGGCCTGCAGGATGAAAAGGATTCTAAAGCATTAATAAGAATAAGATTGGGGTAGAGGGTTCTTAGGAGTAGGAATATATTACAAACACCAATAGATTATAAAAAGTATTAAATAACTATAAAATGTTGACCTGTAGTTAACCATTCATTCAATAACTATTTTGGACCCACAGTTTGTGCAAAGTACTGTGTTGGGCACTGCAAGGGTAACAGTATGAATAACAAGACATAAACCTGGAGAGACATGAACATAGAAGATCAAAATGAGTCTTCTAGTCGGGTTAAGGATTGATGCCAAGGACAATGGGGGAATTACTGAAAGGTTTTTTAAACCCGTAGCTGAAACTGAGAGAGTTCACTTATAATATATTAACTAGATGACTTGCTTGAACAAGACTGAAATCAAGAGGGTAGTTAAGAAGTTACCCTAATGATTTAGATAAGAAAGAATGAAAGCATGAATTCTGTTGGTACCAGTGTGGATGAGGACTGTGGTGGTCACTGTTGAGTCCAGCATAAATCTCCTTCACCAGGTCAGGGCACCATGTCCCAGCTGTTTTGAGTTGGTAATATTATATAACCACACCATTCTCTAGATATTTATGCCAGGTAAAATAAGGCTGCATTATCTTGGTGGTTATTCCCTCTGTCCCAGGATACACAGGTGGTCAGTGACTGATAAGCATAGAGATAAAAAGCCTGGATTACTTGTCCAATTGAAACCAGCTCTTAGTGCAATGTGTGTTCCAAAGATCATCTGGCTCCATGCTGAAGCTGAACTGCATTGATACCACACCTTTTCTTTGTTTTCTTGCTGCCTGTTTCCCTCAATAATTCACTTTCTATAATCTTTCATAAATAATTTCCATGTCCAACTTTTGATTTAAGGAACCCAAGGTATCATGGAAAGACACAAATAATTCAGGAAATATTTAGGAATTATAAAGAAAAGAATATAAGGAAGGGTGAAGCCTGGGTAGAAAAAGCTTTGAATGAAATCCAGATTCTGGCCTAGATCACTGAACGGAATATGACACTCAAGTTGGAACAGAGAAGATAAATGCTGTTTAGATTATGTTGGATGATATATCATGGAAGACAACAAGTAGCAATCTATAAGAAGGTTTTGAAAAACTTTGATCCTCAAAAAGAAGGTCTGGGTGGAAGAAATGTAGGATTCTTGTGCATATAGATGGCAAATAAACAATAAAAGCAATAAACATCACCTTGGAATAGTACATAAAGTGAGCAGGAAGGAGGTAACAGAATGTCCCAAAGTGAGTCAATGAACTATGGGTGGCCCTTGCTGGTGTACCAAATGACTTAACAATCATTTTGATTTTTCAAGAAAGAAAAGAAAAGAAATTGATCCTAAAATAAAGCTTAAAAATATCAATTTTTATATTATTAGAAATTTAACAGTATATCATATCCTTAATATAAAAGTAAATAAATAAAGTAAATAAATAAAGTAAATAAATAAAGTAAATAAAGTTGTAAGAACATCAAAGACTCAGAATTATTACTAGCCCAATATCATGAATAAGAAATCAAACTAAAATGTATCCCAACAAAACAACAGCATGCAATTAAAGAAGATAATAAGAAATAGAAGAAACTGAGTGTAATATTTTTATTATAAAAAAGATACTCAAAACCAGGGATTTAATAATAGAGATTGTATTTTTTCTCTATAAATTGAATTACACTACTTTGCTCTATAGTGAAAAACAATTCTTGTATGATCACTACACATAACAATAGAGCTTGGTATTTAATTTTTTGAAAACATTATACATGTAAAGCATGGATGGTTAAATTATAGTAACACAGCAAAATATAAATACTATACACATTTACACGTCAAAAATAAAAATATTACATGAAAATAAAAGGATATATTGATTAGTAAATGTACTGAATTTCTCATCTTTCATTGTGAGGAATTAATAAATTAGGTACATTTTTGAGAAAATCAAGAAAAGGAGCAAAGAGGAGTGACATCAGCTTGATGATAGTGTAAGAAGCTAGAAACTTCTGCTCCATTTAAACACTGGAAAAGAAGTGATAACTGTCAAAACGAAAATTATCATATTTCTTGAAATCAGTCAAAGCGTTATATTAAATAAGCAAATCTTGAATCAAGAAAAGGATAATTTAAAATAGTAGGGTAACCTCCTCTAGTAACACTGCCCCCATTCCACTGCATGCCAGGTGGCACCAGACCAGGATCTCTTGAAATCTTGAGTGATATTCTAAATGAAGTAGACCTAACAGATATCTTTTGAGCATTATATAAAAACAAGCATGCTATACATTCTTCTCAAGGGCGCATTAATAATTCTCCAGGATAGACCATATGTTTAGTCACAAGACATGTCTCAATAAATTGTAAAAGATTGAAATTATACAAAGCACTTTTTGTGATCATAATGCAATGAAGCTAGAAATCAATAGGAGTTGGAAAAAATGGAAATTCAACATATGCAAAGCTTAAACAACACATTCTTAAATAATCAGTAGGCTAAAAGAAAAAATTGCTAGACAAATCAGTAAATATCTCAAGATTCATGAGTACAAGAACACAACATCTCAAAACCTATGGGATACCACAAAGGCATAGCTGAGAGGTAAATCTGTAGCACTCAATACTTACATTAAAAGAGAAGAAAGAGCTAAAATAGAAGACCTAACTGCACACCTGGAGGAACTAGAAAAAGAACAGCAAACTAATCCCAAACAAGCAGAAGTAAATAAACAACACAGATTAGAGCAGAAATAAATGCAAATGGGAACCACAGCAGCAACAACAACAAAAAACATTAAAGAGGAAAAAACAAAACTAAAAGTTCTTTGAGATCAACGAAATTGACAAACCCTTAGCTAGGCTGACAAGGAAAAAAAGAGAAATGATGCAAATAAAATCAGAAATGAGAGGTGGGACATCACCACTGTCTCTGCAGAAATTAAAGAGATAACAAGAAGATACAACTATATGCCAACAAACTAGACAACAAAAACAAAATGGACAAATTCCTAAAAAGACATGAACAGCTTACACTAAGCTAGAAGAAGTAGAAGACCCCAACAAATCAATAACAGGTAATGAGATTGAAAGAGTATGGGAATTCTATACATGTTCATGTTTGTTTTGTAAGTTCACAACCTCTGTAATAAAAATATATTAAAAAACAAAAACAAAACAAACAAAAAACCAAAACAGATTAACCAGAAAGATGGCAGCAGAGTAAGGATTTCCAAGGGTCAGCTCATTCTACAGGGCAGTTACTAATCACACAAAGTTATCTATACTACCTGTTTGGAGGCTCCAGGAGACCAGAAGACCATCCTGCACTATCCTTGAAAGAACTGCAAGAGGCGACTGACCATATGCAGAGAAGATTTGTGAGTAGAGCACTCCACGCCTCAGATGCTCGTGCTCAAACTCCACTGGTGGAGCTAGCCACATCAGGAGACATTCCATGGCTAGAATTGGAAGCTCCATTTCCCAAAAAGGGAGGAGGAAGAGACCGTTGGGAACCAATTTCAGCTACTGGTTAGTAAATTCAGCTGGCTAAAGTATAATCCTTAGAACAGCTAAAGTTTGAACCTGTCCAAGTCAGAAAGTGGGTGGTAGCCACCATTTTAACAGTGCCCCCAGCATGAGGGGAAGTGGGGTGGATTGAAACTGAAAATCACAGTGCTAGCAGGTGTTAGATTGTAACTTACTGACCCTGAGGTCATCCTATGCGTCTAAACGCAGAATGCTCCATTCCAGCCCCTTCTCTTTTCGTATCCTGACCAAACCACAGAACATTCTTTCCCCCAACAATAAGGCAGTCCTCAGAAAATCACTCCCTACCCTGAGAACAGTAAGCATGATACTTTTTCACCTCATATCTTCCTGCCCCTCTCCAAGCCCAGCCAACTCTGCCAGTTCAAAAGGTACTGCCAAATTCAGTCAGATGGGCTGAAATCTCCTTCAGATCCCTGCCATAGGGGTGACTTAATAAACTCCTGTCTGAATTTTGTTCTGTCTCCGAGCCTCTTTAACCTGGGATCTAACAGTAGGGACCAACTTCTTTCCATCCAGATCAGATTTCAGTTCTAGCAAAGCCCCAGCTGCACCTCTGGCAGGGAGGAAGCTGGTGAACCTGCACCAGCTTCTCCAGGAAACTACAGGCCATGCTGCTGAGGTCGGTGCTGATCCTACTCTAGCAGTGGAATTTGCCTCAGGAGCTATTCTGTGACTGGAGTTGGAAGATCCATTTCCCCAAAACTGGGGAGGAAGATATGGTTGGTCACTGACTTCAACTACTGATTAGAAAATTCAGCTGTCTAAAGTATAACCCTAAGAATAGCTAAAGTTTGAACCTGTCCAGGTCAGAAAGAGGCCAGTAGTAGCCATTTTAACTCTGCCCCCAGCATGAGCAGAACAGGGGCTGATTGCAAATCACAATGCTGGTAATGGCTGGCTTCTTTCCACTCAGATTTGATTGCAGCCCTTGTCTAGGTTTCAGCCCCACCTCTGGCAGGGAGGAAGCTGGTGGGTTCTAAACCAGCCTCTCCAGGTAACTACAGGTTCTTCAGCCCACACAAATTGCTTTGTTTAGTACCTTCAATTCCATCCCCACCCCTTCTATCCCATAGGATAAGAGGAAGCTGGGGTTTCTTCAGCCTCTCTGGGAAACTGCAGGTGCTTTCAGCCCACAGAGTCTGGATACTTGGGCACCTGTAGCTCCATCACTGTCCCAAAATAGGATAAGACAGGAGCAGTGCTTCCTCAGCCTCTCTGTGTATGTGCAGGTGCTTTCAGCCCACACAGACTGGATAGTTGGACACCTATAGCTCCAACACGGTCCCTAAGTAAGGTAGAAGGGGAAATGTGTTTCCTCTGCATTTATGGGCAACAGCAGGCACTTTTGCCCTACATGGTCTGGACTGGTGGGTTCTTGTGGATCCACCCCCATCCCCCAATAGAATAGGAAGGGGCTGGGATATCTTTAGACTCTCCAGATATTGGAAGGTACTCTCGATCTACAGGGATTGAACTGTTGGTGGCTTGTAGATCCACCCCCACCACCCAATAGCATAGGAAGAGGCTGCTGTTTCATCAGCATTTCTGAGTAATGGCAGGAACTTTAAGCCTATATGGACTGGACTGTTGGGCATTGGTGGTTCCATTCCTACCCTTAAAGGGCATAAGGGGCAGTACTTCCTCAGTCTCTCAGGGCAACTGCAGATGCATTCAACCCACATAAATTAGATTGTTCAGCAGTACAGACTGTCCATCCCCACCTATGGTAGGGATGGGGGCCCAGTGCTATGTCAGTCTACCTGGGAAACTACAGTCATTTTGGACCCACATGGCATAGATTGGTGCTCTTACCTGCAGCTCTAGTCCCACCCCATGCAGGGGGGGAAGGGGCATAAAGTTTCATCTTTCTCTCCAGGCAACTACAGAAGGTCTTGGCCTGCACGACTTGGATTATTACACATGGCTGTAGCTCTATGTCTACCCCTGGCAAAGGAGAAAGGTGGAAGAAAAATCATTGGTCCCTGTGGCTTTGCAGGAAGCTTGAGCCTCCACAGCTTACAGCTCCAACTACATCCTCAACTCCTACTACACAACCAGCAAAGGATAAATGACAAGAATTTCCTAAACTAAAGAGAGAAACTGCTTCCAAAATAAATACACCTAGTAAGCCAGATGCCAAGACACCAGCAAAAAAAACTACAATCCATACCAAGAAACAAGAAGATAAGGCCCAGGTAAAGGAACAAGATAAGCCTACAGATGACATTAAGATGTTGAGACGACTAATCTTAGATGTTCAAAGAAATATCCTTAATACATTAAATGAGATGGCAAAGACATTAAGGATATTAAGAAGGCATTGGATGAACACAAAGAAGGATTTGAAAGCATACATAAAAAAATAGCAGATCTTATGGGAATGAAAAGCACAATAAATGAAATTAAAAGTACCCTGGAGTCATATAATAGCATATTTGAGGAGGCAGAAGAAAGGATTGGTGAGCTTGAAGACTTTTTTTCTGAAAGTGAACATACAAAAGAATAGATGAAGAAAAGAATGGAAAGAATTGCACAAGCTCTCAGAGAAATAATTGACAGCAAGAAATGTGAAAACCTACATGTCATGGGTGTCCCAGAAGAAGAGAAGGGAAAAGGCCAGAAGGAATATTTGAAGAAATAATGGTAGAAAATTTCCCAAATGTATTGAAGGACACAAATATCTGTGTCCATGAATCTCAATGTACTCCCATCCAAATAAATGCAAATGGAATAACTTCAGGACACATACAAATCAGAAAGTCAAATGCCAAAGATAAAGAGAGAATTATGAGAGCAGCAAGAAGAAAGCAATGCATAACATGTAAGGGGTACCCAAGAAGATTAATTGCCAATTTCTTATGAGAAACCACGGAGATGAGTAGGCAGTGGTATGATATATTCAAGATACTGCAAGAGAAAAACTTCCAGCCCAGAATCTTATATTCATCATGATTGTCTTTCAAAAAGAGGGTGTTTAGAATATTCACAGATAAACTGAAACTAAGAGAGTTTATAATAAAGAGACTGGCTTTGCAGGAAATACTAAAGGATGTGTAACTGTCTGAAAATAAAAGATGAGAGAGAGGCTTGGAAGAGAGTCTAGAAATGAAGATTATATCAGTAAAAGTAACTAAAAGTCTCAAAAACATGGTGAAAATAAAATATGACAGCTAAAACCCAAAGTCAAAATGGGTGAAATAAGAACTGCCTTTACAGTAATAACATAGAATGTTATTGGATTAAACTCCCCAATCAAAAGACACAGACTGGCAGGATGGATAATCAAATATGAGCCACCTATATGCTGTCTGCAAGAGTCTCGCCTTTGAAGCAAGGATACCAATAGATTGAAAGTGAAAGGCTGGAAAAGATATTCTAAGCATGCAGTAACAACAACAACAACAATAAAAGCCAGAGTAGATATACCTATACCTAGATAAGATGAAATAGATTTTAAAAAACAATAGTTATGCACAATGTGAGGAAGAAGTCAGAGAAAAATTCTGTTTACAATAGTGACGAAAAAAATCAAATACTTAGGGATAAAATTAATGAAGGATATAAATCACATGCATTCAGATTGTAGTTGCAATGCATTGTTAAAAGAAATCATAAAAGACCTAAATAATTGGATGAACATTCCATGCTTATGGATTGGAAGACTAAATATCATCAAGATGTCAATTCTACCCAAATTGATATACAGATTCAATGCAAACTCAATAAAATTTCCACCAGCTTATTTTAAGCAAGTGGAAAACACAATTATCAAATTTATTTGGAAGGGTAAGGGGTCCCAAATAGTCAGAAACATCTTAAAAAGGAAAAGTAAAGTTGGAGGACTCTCATTTCTGGACATAAAATCGTACTACTTAGCTACACTGGTAAAAAACAGCATGGTACTCAAATAAAGATAGGCACATAGAAAAATGGAACCAAATTTATGGTTCAGAAACAGACCCTAACTTCTATGGTCAAGTAATTTTTGACAAGCCTGTCAAACTCACCCAAATCAGGCAGAACAGTTCATTCAACAAATGGTGCTGGGAGGACTGTGTATCCATAGCCAAAAGAATGAAAGAAGACCCCTGTCTCACATCTTATGCAAAATTTAACTCAAAATGTATCAAAGACCTAAATGTAAAAGCAAGAACCATAAACCTTCTAGAATAAAATGTAGGAAAACATCTTTAAGACTTGGTGGTAGATGGTAGATTCTTTAAGAAGATTAGACGAGGACTGAGGAAGACTACAGATGATTAATGTATGTAGAAGCTTTAATTAACTTTACATTAAAAGTGTAGAAATGTATAGAGCTGATGGTAACATATTATAATGGTAACACATTATAGTGGTTTATAAATGGGAATGTGACTGGAAAAGGTAGTCTAGGGGTGTAAATTTCATTTGAAAGAAAGCTAGAGAATAATCTAGGGAACCGATAACACAGTAAATCCAGAGATAGATGAGAACCTTGGTTGATGGTACAGATGCAAAAGTGCCCTTCTGTGAGCTAGAGCAGATATACATCACTGTTGCAGGGTGGTGGGAATGTGGA
The DNA here is from genome assembly GCA_029593785.1 of Cabassous unicinctus. Taxonomy (NCBI): domain Eukaryota; kingdom Metazoa; phylum Chordata; class Mammalia; order Cingulata; family Chlamyphoridae; genus Cabassous; species Cabassous unicinctus. The sequence goes on from JAQZBX010044728.1 coordinate 20,388, forward strand.
GAAGCATTTGATATATAAAAAAGGAGCGACCTATGGACTGTGGTTAACAGCAAAACTGTAATATTAATGCATCTATGCCAGAGATGTAGTGTGTTGATAAATGTGGAGTATGGAAAAAGTATGCCAAATGTATGCTATGGACCATGGTTGGTGGTAATAGTCTGATGATATTATCTCAAAATCTGTAACAAATTTTCCATCATGGTGTGATGTGTTGATGAAGGGGTGTTGTATGGGAATTCTAAACAGATGCATGATTGTTTTGTAAGTTCACAACTTCTGTAATAAAAATATATTTAAAAAATAATAATAGGGTGGTTTGGAGGAAAAAATACACCAAAAGAAGATTTGGACTATAGTTAGTAGTAAGATTTTGACAACATTCTTTCATAATTTGTAACATACATCTTACAACAATGCAAGGTGTTGGAAGTGGGTTGATATATGGGAACATGCATGATGTTATGCGTGTTTGCTTTATAAGTACACTTTTGCTATACACTTCTTATGTTCATGTATGAATGATATACATCAAAAAAATAAAAAATAAAAACATAAAAAGCAATACGGTGGGTTGGGGGGAAAATACATCAAATATAAGATATGGCCTATAGTTAGTAGTAATATTTTGACAATGCTCTTGCATAGTTTTAACAAATGTTTCACAGCAATGCAAGATGTCGGTGGAGGGGAGATATATGGGACCACTATATTATGTTATGCATGTTTATTTTGTAAATGCATAACTTTTACTATACACTTATTGTTTATGTATATTCCTGTATGAATGATATTATTCAATAAAACAAATATATTAATTAAAAAACACTCATAAATGAAAAGCTGAGAACCAGATGGCTTCACAGATGAAATCTACCAAACA
>JAQZBX010044729.1:0-21265 GCA_029593785.1 Cabassous unicinctus
TTTTTTTTTTTAAAGATTTATTTATTTATTTATTTACTCCCCCCCTTGCTGCTTGTGCTGCTGTGTCCGCTTATCTCCCCCTTGCTTGCTGTGAGGTCTTGCCGCATCAGCCCACGGCGCCGCGTGGGCCGGCCTGCCCTCACAAGGAGGCCCCGGGAAGCGAACCTGGGGCCTCCCATATGGTAAACGGGAGCTCTATCCATTGAGCCACACCCGCTTCCCTAATTCAGTGTTATTAATCACATTCACTGTTGTGATACCCTCACCATCTTCAATTACTAAAATTTTCACATCTCCCCAAACACAAACTCTACACACGTTTTGCTTTAACTTCCCTTTCCCCCTCCCCACCCCTGGAAACCTGTACTCTAATTTCTGCCTCTGAGCTTGTATATTCTCCGTTATTTTCGTTGTGGTTGCCAATGGAATTAAAACAAAGGAATTCTTGGCTGGCAGTTTTTCTCTTTTCAGTACCTTAAATACTACATCATATCACTTTCTTCTCTCCTCCATGGTTTCTGATGAAAGGTTGCCACTTAAAGTTTCCTTGTACGTGATACTTTGCTTTTCTCTTGCTGCTTTCAGAATATTCTCTTTAGCTCTGATATTTGTCATCCTGAATAGGTGTCTTAGAGTAGGTCTATTTGGATTTATTCAGTTTGGGGTGCATTTCCTTTTTGGATATTGATAGTTATATCTTTCATAATGGTTGGGATGTTTTTGGTCATTATTTCCTCAAATATTCTTTCCACCCCTTTTCCATTCACTTCTTCTGGGACACCATTGACGCATATGTTTGTGTGTTTCGTGTTGTCATTCAATTCCCTGCGACCCTGTTCCATTTTTTCCATTCTTTTTCTCTTCTGTCTTTTGCAATTCAGGTGTTCTGTCCTCTAAAACCACTAATTCTGTCCTCGAGCAATTCAAATCTGCTCTTACGTGTCTCTAATGTATTTTTTTTTAACTTTATTTTGAACATTTAATAATTGAAAATATAAAGAATTAAAAGCTAAAAAGAAAAGGGTTGAAAAAAAACACCCATTTCTCAATTAAATGTACTAGATACATATGAATTTTTTTTTAATCAAACAATATGTTACACAATATTTTTGGTTCATAGTAATGCAATCATGCAGTATTTGTCCTTTTGTGTCTAGCTTTTAAGTCTATATTCAACTTCTTTAGGAACTGCCAAAACTTCCACAGTGACTGTACCATTCTGCCTTCCCACCAACAGTGAATAAATGTTCCTATCTCTCCTCATTGTCTCCAACACCTGTAGTTCTGTCTTTTTAATAGTGGCCATTCTGATAGGCGTGAAATGATATCTTATTGTAGTTTTGATTTGCATTTCCCTGGTCATTAGTGATGTTTAGCATTTTATGATATGTTTTTTTTTTGCCATTTGTATTTTTTTTTCTTATTTATTTATTCCCTCCCCCTTGCTGCTTCTGCTTGCTGTCTGCGCTCTCTGACCATTCGCTGTGCATTTTTCTGTGTCTGCTTGTCTCCCTTTGTTGCGTCATCTTGCTGCGCTAGCTCTCTGCAGGCGCGGATCATCAGCTCTCCGCCGGTACAGGCCAGCTTGCCTTCACCAGGAGGTCCCAGGAATCGAACCCGGGGCCTCCTATATGGTACACGGGAGCCCAACTTGAGCCACATACACCTCCCTGTATTTCTTCTTTGGACAAATGTCTAGTCAAGTCTTTTGCCCATTTTTTAATTGGGTCGTTTGCCTTTTTATTGTTGAATTGTAACATCTCTTTATATATCACGAATATTACACCCTTATTGGATATGTGATTTCCAAATATTTTCTCCCATTGGGTTGGCTGCCTTTTCACTCTTTGGACAAAGTCCTATGCGGGGCAAAAGTGTTTAATTTTGAGGAGGTCCCATTTATCTATTTTTTCTTTTGTTGAACGTGCTTTGGGTGTAGGGTCCAAGAAACCACCACCTAGTACAAGGTCTTGAAGATGTTTCCCTACATTTTATTCTAGTAGTTTTATGGTCCTGGCTTTTATATTTAGGTCTTTGATCCATTTTGAGTTAATTCTTGTATAGGGAGTGAGATAGGGGTCTCTTTCATTCTTTTGGTTATAGATATCCAGTTCTCCCAGCACCATTTGTTGAAGAAACTATTTTGTCTTGTTAACATGGACTTGGTAGGTTTGTCAAAAACCAGTTGACTGTATAGGTAAGGGTTTATTTCTGGGTTCTCAATTCTATTCCACTGATTGATGTGCCTATCTTTATGCCAGTACCATGCTATTTTGACCATTGTAGCTTTGTAATATGTTTCAAGGTCAGGCAGTGAAATTCCTCCCACGTTGCTCTTCTTTTTTAGAATGCGTTTAGCTATTCGAATGCACTTACCCTTCCAAATGAATTTGGTAATTGCCTTCTCTAATTCTGTAATTAGACTTACCCTGGCAAGTCTGAGTTGGCCCACTGGAGAGGAGACAGGGGCAAGGCGGGCAGCTTCTTTCAGGAGGTGCGTGCAGTGCTTCTCCAGGCAAGCTCCCATGTGGCCCTTGCTCCTCACAATTGATTCTAAAGCCCTCAGGACCCAGGCTTGGCAGCCCAGTACTACTTCCTGGCCTGAGACTCACGCCTCCGATGCCAGCGCCCCAGATGACCTTCTATCTACCTGCTGTGCCATCCCTTGGGCCACGTGGCAGGTGCGCTCACATGTCACTCGGAGTGCCACCTGGAAGCGACCCTAGCCGCATACCGTCAGCTGGAAGTTATGCTTGCAGCCCCTGCCCAGCCTACTGCCATCTTTGCTGAGGGCAGAGCTACCTCTTCTTTGACTTTTGATTCAACTTATTCTGTGTTTTTAAAATTGCCCAGCTTAAGTTATCAGAATTGGGCCAGGGACTCACTAATGGGGCGCAGGTTTTCTCCCAGGTGTGAGGCTAGAGAGAGACTTAAAAGTATTTGTCCTTCAATTTCTTGGCTGGCCAGCATATGGCGCTCATTGGCAAACTTTTCCAAGGAGGTGTTTCTTTCAGCCTCCACTTTCTGGTGTTTCTGGTCTAGCCAGAGCCTAGATTCAAAGTGGGCCCTGCTGCCGAATTTACTGAAGAGAAATGGCTCTCCACCGTCTGTGCATCCTCCCTCTTCTCTTGTAACAGCTGACAGGAAGGAAGACATCTGTTCTCCTCTCAGTCAGCTGCAGTGAGCCAGGGGTCTTATCTAGGTTTAAGGGTGGAGGATGGGTACCCTTACCGGCCACTGGAGAGCATTTGTTGTTTTAGGTTCTTCGATTCTGTCCCTCTGCCCTCCTGGGTGTGCAGCACTGTCCCAGTCTGCTGACCCCCAAATGGTCCCTCGGACAGCTTTTGGCTTTTTCTCTGTTGTTTTTGTGAGAGAGGTAAGCCCTGCCTGCTTACTCTGATGTCATATTCCCGGAACTCCAACTCAGTTATTTCTTAACACTGCTTTAGATGTCTGAAAGCTGCTTCTGACTGCAGTATAAGTTCTGGGAGGGTGAACTCAAGCCAAATTTCCTGGTTCAGACATTTAGGCTTCCACCCAATAGATTGGCACTGACATACAGGCATCCCAGTAACTGCATAGAGGTTATTCTGCTGTCTCTGGAACAGCACCAGTGACCCACAGTGGGGGTACAGGCTGGCTCTACACTGAACAGTGGAGGAACTGTGGGAGGGCCTCGTAAGGGCACCATGAACTTTGCCTTCCGTTTTTTAAGCTATGTTTTCTTGATTCCTTACTCACCCAGTTTCTGCAACCCTTTAACTGTTTTCTGGAATTTTGAAGAAGACGGTTCTGCCAGATTTTGCTACTTGTTCAAAGATTCTGTGGGGTAAGAGCACCCTGGAGTGTCTTATGCTGCCATTTTGGTTGACCAGAAGTTCCCTATCACTTTAAGTGATTCAGCTCTTGCTCTGTTATTGCAGTCCTTTAATTGTTTTCTGGCTCTTTGAAAAAGATCTTTCTGCCAGTTTTTACTGGTTGTTCAAATCCTCTTGCAGGGTGAATGGAGTCCTGAAGTATCTTGCTCTGCCTTCATGATCCCCCACCCCTCCACCTTCTTATTCCTCTTCTTCCTCCTCCTCTACCTTCTCTCATTTAGAGTAGAAGATTCTTTGTTGGAGAACATTTAGGTAATCAAGATATGTTTGTTACAGAACAGAGTTAAAGGGTGTCATCAGATGATAGGTTGTTGGTTATTTCTCTAGAGGCCTCACATGCTGGTGTTGTCTTGTTGATACTACAGTACAGAGTTCTGAGTCTAGTCCTCAGCATTAAATGCTCAGAAACCTGATTTTGACAGAGTAATCACAATTTCATTTCTTAGAGTTATACTCCGATTAACCAAATGAGAAAGGCCTATGTATAGCCAGAATGCTAAGTTGTAAATTAACTCCAAAAATAGGACTATTACACAGATTGGTATGTTGTCTTTGACAAGTGTAAAGCGAACCTGTTGAATATGGGAATGAAAACAAGGATAGTTGATATAATTTGAATGTACTAGGACCATAGGGCTAGTAAGATTCATAGCTTGAGACAGACAGTGTTGATTGCAGTACATTTCTCTCTCCTTGGACAGTAGCACAGTATATACTTAGCTTTGATGATTTCTTTGTTTCCTTTGCTGACCTGTTTCTCTTTTGATTGTTACCTTTGTTGTTTTTATATGTTAAAACCTTCCATTTTTACATTGATCCATAGAAATGGCATCAAATACTCAAAGTCTAGCTCAGAATCTGCCAAACAAAAGTTCTTTTGGACTCAAAGGTATGAATATTTTATTTTAAAAATTCACTTAATTAGGTATCTTATAAAATGCTTACAATATCTTCCATTTTTATCAAAGCTAGTTAATAAAAATTCATTAATGTCTGTAAATTACATCTTTATTACCACTTGATAAAACAAAAGTCATCAATATTTGCTTATGGAAGTGTTTTACAGATTGTCCTTCAAGGAGTCACAAAATTTTGCATCATTGTTTTCCTTTCGTTTTCCTTTTTCCCAAGTAACCTTTTTTTTTTTCTTTAAAGTGCTTGCCTTAAAAGGCAAACATTATGTCAAATTCGACAAAATGCATTCTTCTCAAATTTGTTGTTTTTAGCTGAAAATAATGTAATTGATATTTTCCCATATGTTTGGAGTATAGCTCTCTAGATCTAACATTCAGTTCTGTGGACCAAGTTCTTACTGTAAGATTTTTTTTTTTTTTTTTTTTTAAAGATGCTTAGATTACATAAATGTTACACAAAAATTACAGGGATTCCCATGTTCCACACCTCCCACAACCTCCCACATAAACATCTTTCATTAGTGTGGCACATCACCTGCAATGGTTATACACATCCTGGGCCTTTGCCACTAAGCATGGACCATAGTTCACATTGTAGACCCCACTCTCTCCCACACAGTTCTGCATGTTATATGCTGATGTAAAATGGCCTATACCTGTCATTGTAATGTCACTCAGGATAATTCCCAAGTCCCGAAAAAGCCCCTGTAATATTTTAATAATCTAAAACAGATAGGATCTGGACTTCTATGCTTATATTTGTCTTACATTTTTTTATAGTTTATGTAGCTATTTGGGGGGATACTGCAGTAACTTTGCTCTGCCTTCTGACTTGGAACTTTTCCCCTTTATTGCCTGACACACCATTTTATCATGTTGAACCTCTGCTTGCAAGTATTTTTCTTGGCCTGTTTTTCTTGCAGGCTACAGACTATGTCCTCTGCTGGTTTTTAAATGTATTCTGACTCTCACCCTATTCTGCATATCCAAATTGGTGTCCTAGTTATTTTCAAAATACTCCTAAGTGATAGGCATATAAGAAAGTGTGGTTTAAACTTTAAAATACTTTTACCATTTTATTTATAGGTTTTTATAGTGCTTGAATTTAGTAATTGCCCTTTCTATTTCTGTAAAGTAGGCTGTTGGAATTTTGATTGGTATCGTATTGACTCTATAAATCAGTTTGGGTAGGATTGACATCTTTACGATATTTAGTCTTCCAATCCATGAACATGGAATGTCTTTCCATTTGTTTAGGTCTTCACTGATTTCTTTTTGGAGGACATGTTGAGTGAAGCAAGCCAGACGCAAAGGACAAATACTGTATGATTGTGTTATTATGAACTAAATATATTATATAACATATTATATTCTTTTATATAAAATGTAAATATAAATCAGTTTATAAGGATGAAATTTGATTAGTGGTTATGTAGGGCTAGGGAAGGCATGCTAAGCGGTGTGGAGTTTTTCTTTTTGGAGGAATCTAAAATTTTTTGTGATGATGACTATACAACATTTTGATTGTACTAAAAGCCATTGATTATTCACTTTAGATAGATCGTAAGGTATATGAATATATCTCAATAAAACTACTTAATAAATATGCTTGAACCATCAGATTGATTATGGAACAGGAGTAATATTCATTGTTTTTCTCCCCTTTTTATGCCTCTGTGTGTTCAGATCTTTTCCTAGTTATCCTTTAAGGTTTTTGCTGTGCTTTCCCGTAAAGATATCCCAAAACTGTTGGTTGATGATTGATGATGAAGGGTTTTTAAGGAAAATTCCACCATAAATTGTTTTCTAGTATAATCTTAGGTCCCTCAAAGGTAAAGTTTTAGGAATGGTTTTTGTGGCTTTGATTGGTTTCTATTTAGAGTGTTCTTCAAATTACTTATGTCAAGCCTTAGCTTTTGGATAGATGCTGTCAACCTTTAAAGTAGTGTACTAAGTCCTATGATCATAGGAAAGGGTACATGGAGGTGCAGCTGGGGTAGCAAGAAAGCTATGAAGTGGTCATCTTTGACATTACTTCAGTTGAAGCTTTTAAAAAGTATACGCTACCAAAAAAATAAATGAATAAAAAATAAAAATTACACATATTCTCAGAGAAAATACTGATAGGGATAGATTGGTGATTATCTATTAGAGCTTGAAAGAAAGTCACATTATAGAAGAATGATAAGAGTTGTGGGATAGGTGGATGACTTGCCTTAGATTCATTTAGCTTGGTGTACAGCATGTTCTCTCAGAGGCCTGCACAGCGTTCTAGAGAAGGCTTCTAGTACTGATTTTGAACACAGAGGGACTGATGGCAACTTATATTGGTCACTTAATCTGTTGCTTCTTTCTAGTTTTGTTTAGGAAAATATTTTATTTCAAAGAGATCTTGTGGAGCTACATAAATTCATGTTTGTTTTATGACATTTCTCGAAATTATGGAAACCATTTAAAGGTGTGATGAGTGAGCCAACACAAAGGATCAGATTGTCAAATCAAATATTGAAATCTTTTTCAATATCAAGTCTTCTTAATATTTCCAGGATACATGCCATCCAGAGGCACAGGGGAAACAGGGAGAGGTCTGGGATCTCTAGTGCTGCTCCCCTGATCCTTCCTGCAGTGCATTCACTTCTGGTTCAGAGGAATAGAGTTCTGCCTCTAAGTAAGGTGCATGGGTTTCTCACACAGCAGGGAGCGTTTTCAATTTAGAAACATCTCCCATATAGAAGCATAGTTTACATGACATTTTACAGGGAACCATGCACCAATTCTAAGTCAGGGACATCCTCATAAAGCATTCCATAGATAAGGACTCTTTTCTTAGCAAACACCATCAGTTTAATTCTGAAGAGGTTGCATGTTTCCAGGCATGTTAGACCTTGTCACCTGCCTTTTGTTTTTATCAGGAATGTACTCCCCCAACCTGGGAAAAGAAGGGGATTTTGCAATTGAGATGCTTAACACCTTTTTACCCTTTGAGGAAACTGAAGACCATTTAAACATCCTACTTCCTAGGGTGTTTAAACCATTTTGTCTTAGTATGTTTGCAGGAATGTTTTAAAGCAGAGGTTCTTAACAAGGGCTCAAAGAGCTTGAATTTAAATTTCAAAAATCGTATTCTTGGAATATGTTGGTCCGGGTGTGATGTAGTTATTAAATAATACACAGTATAGTGGGGACTTAGTAAGGGGTCCATGGTTTTCACCTGACTGGCAAAGGGGTCCATGGAACAAAAAAACGTTAAGAACCCTTGTTTTTAAAGTAATGGGCCTGTACGTAGTACTAAATCAACATTTTTGACTATCAGTGCCTTTTTTTTTTTTTTTTTTTTTTAAGGGGTTAAATGTTTTATGGATAATTATTTTGTAAGAACTGCTTGAAGCACCAGACTGGCTAAGGAACTGGACTAATGTTCAGCTTTGCTAGAGATCTATTAGGAAATCATTCAGTAGGACTAATATCTCTTTAAAAAGGTTACTTCTGTAAATTTGATAATTCAGTAATTCAGCTCAAATGGCATCCAAGGCAGGCCTGCTTTAAATTGAATTTAGTTTGGTTTTTAAATTATATATTGAATTTTGTTCTGCTTTAAATCTTAAGGAATTATCACGTTGTTAAATTTGTATATTTGTGCTGTGAACACATTTTCTTACTCATGACAGACTTGCTTGGATATTATCTACAGAGAAAATTGCAGCAAGAGAATTTTGTCTTGATTTTTGAGACATTGCTTTGAGTTTATGTGGATAGTTTCTAGCCAAGTTGCATTTGAATATGACTGAATATGAATAGATTGAGCCTCATATTTCATGAATTATGAACTAAATTGCTAATGAAGTATAAGATATTCCTTTTTCTTGTACCATACACTTGGAAAATCATTTGGAATAAGAGTTTTATTTGTCCATGTGGTATACATTTTTATCATTTCTGTTTCCCAACAGGGGCCTGGAAGAATTCTGTGGAAGAGTGGACAACAGAAGACTGGACTGAAGATGTAAGTGTTTTGCATCAGATCAGACCCATTTTTCTTTCGGTGTCAGGTGGGGCATGTGTGCTTTGAAGAAAGCCCAAGGCATGTTATGGCTGCTCGTGGCTCCTTTCCATATATCTCTCCTGGGCATGTTCACAGAGATTTGGCTTTTTTAGCAGATCCTTCCCAGGAGGAAGTTGGTGTTTTGAGACTTTTAAGGCACTTGGGTTTAAAGTGTCTACTTAAAAAAAAAAAAAAAGTGTTAAAAAGAGCAAGTGGTAAATAAGACTAAAGTCATTAGCTGACCTTTGTTATGTTTGACCTGATAGTCAAATGACCCTGTGGCCTTGGCCTGTGGACTGTTACTCCTCAGAACATTTTATTTAAAAGGAGAGAGTCCATAATTTGGATCACAGTTGAAATTAACCTGAATAAATCCTTCTTGTTCCAGGCCTAACGCTTTCCCTTTTCCAACTACATGAGCTGATCTTTTCACATCCATTCATTCCTTGGATATTTTTTAGTGTACTACACTAGATTCTGTGTAGTGTCAATCTATAAATTCAGGGTTCAGGGTAAGATGTTAGTTGGGAAAAAATTTTCTACCTAAATAATGAAAAGCAACAACAAAACAACTAGCCTGTTCCTATATTTTAAACTGTTTTTCTGTTTAATTCTCAAGGTCCAGAACAGAAGCATGTGCATGATTAGAGACTTTTGAGCTGATCCTGGGAGGGACAGAATAAAGGGGTTCGAAGTCTTGATCTTCAAAATCACATAAAGTGAACCAGACTTTGAGATTTATTATCTCTTTCCCTCTCTCCCATGTATGTTTCTATTTATGCTGACAGGAGCTGCTTGGAATGGGAAAGTATGATTTCTTCCTGACTTGTTTAATGACCTTAAACAGAGCACTGTTCCTTGGGTCTTGGCTTCTTTTCTTTTCTTTTTTTTCTTTTTTTTTTTTTTTTTTTTTTTGGTGAAAAAGGAATTCAGTAATTCCTTATGTAGTATTTGGCTTCCAAATGGTGTTTTAACACTGTAGCATAGAGTCATTTTTATTTTGCATAAATTAAGTAATTTTAACTGACTTAACTCAAAAGTATTTTGAGAATACTTGATACATATGCTTTTTCATTTTTTTTTAGCAGTATTTTTTTCTGGCTTAATAGGGAATTAGCTGGGTAGGGTGTGAGGAAGGATGAGAAAAGATATGCTCATTTGGTTGGGATGTTAGATTTAGGGTATATTTTCATGCTGCCACATACTAACCAAAAGTTTTTTAAGGTATTATGTCATGCCTGTTAACTGTTATAGGAGGAGGCTGGACTAGAGAACTGGTTATGTAATCCAGCAGAGGGTTGGACACTTTAACCTTACTTCAGACAGAGCCATATTACTAGAATGTTTGCTGAGAGTTTGTTTGGAGAGAAAAGATTCCAGGGCGAAAACCACCTTTCTTTCTCTTTGCCTGTCGTTGTTAGCAGCAGTGGCAGGGGATCAGAAGGCAAAAGGCCTGTATTCAAATTGTAGCTCTGTTGACCTCTTGACCTTGCATAAGGCGTCTTTCCTTTCTGAGCTTCCTGGTTTTCCTGTATGTAACAAATGTTGTAATGGCTGTTCTGCCTAATTCACAGGGTTTTTCTGTGCCCAGATGAGGTATAATGATGAAAGTATGCTAAAAAGCAACACACATGAACACACCCAGAGACATTAATATTTTGATGGATAGAACATAGTGTATCACCTTGTAATTTATATTTACTGAAAAGATTTAGCATAGAGAATTTGGACATCTCCTTTTCTGTGGAATTATCAAAAAATTAATTTTTTTCTGAGATGATACAAAATAATACTGATTGGCAGGGGAATAATCTAAAATGGTACCCTAAATTCCTTCTAGGCCTGAGAACAATAATCATTAAACCCCCACCCCTGCTTTTTTTTTTTTTTTTTAACCTTGAAACAGTACAGTATAGGTACTTCTTGTTCAATCAAATTAGTTTAGCACTTTTTGTTTTTAAAGAAAATGAACAGTACTCTCTGTTCTGACCCTGCCTGAATATTATTGTCTCTGGAAGTCTGAGTTTGTACAGTATTTCAAAGTCCAGAGACATTTAGGGCTGCTATGTATAATAGCAATCTTTGAATAGCATAGTTTCTCACAGTGTCTCATTAAATCAATAGTTCTCAGCCTTTAAAAGCCCAAGTCTCACTTAGAAAACATAAAAAGACCTATCTTTCATTAATGTTAAAATTGTAAAAAAAATTTATTGCAAGTTAAAATAACATACATAAATATCAAAATAATTATGCCAAGTGAAAGAAGCCAGATCAGAAAAAGAATACATACTTTGATTCCATTTAGAATTCTGGAGAACTCAGCTTACTCTCTAGTGACAGAAAGCTTGTCAGTGGTTTCCTGGAGAATCGGTGAGTAGTGGAACACAGGATTTGCACAGGGCCTGGAAGAAACTTTTGGGGTGATGGATACATTGTCTTAATTGTGGTCATAATTTCACTGTGTTGTGTATATTCCAAAACTCATTCAATTAATCACTTTAAATATTTGCAATTTATTATATGTGTCTTATACCTCAATAAAATTATTTTTTTAATGCAAAGAAACCCATGATTTATTAAACATGAAATGTAAATTACTAGTCAATAAAATACCAACGCCAGGTTTCTTTGGAGAAAATAGTGAGTTAATTTGCCTTTTCAAACTTCTTGACTCCCTTTTTGCAGTTATGGTAACATTGGTGGTGGTTTTACTGTTATTCTCATTTGTGTTTACTGGCAAATACAGAGTGGAGGAACTGAGACTTCAACTCTGGTTTGACTCTTTACTTTACTGTTGTCTACCATCATTCTCACCATTTCCCTGCTGTGAATTCCTTATTGTACACTTACTGATTTTAAAATTACCGTCACCTTTAAGAAAATTACTTGTAGTTCTGGTATATTTCCTTTCCTTCAGACTACCTTTTTTTTTTTCCATATGTTTTTTACTTATTATTAAAAGATAGATTACATAAAATGCTACGTTAAAAAAAAATAAGGGATTCCCATATGCCCCACTCCCCACACCTCCCACTTTTCCCCACATTAACAACTTCTTTCATTAGTGTGGTACATTCATTGCAATTGATGAACACATTTTGGAGCATTGCCACTAAGTATGGATTATAGTTTACATTGTAGTTTACACTCTCTCCCTATAATTCTGTAGGTTATAGCAGGATATATAATGGCCTGTATCTGTCATTGCAGTTATCATTCAGGACAATTCCAAGTCCTGAAAAGGCCCCCATATTACACCTCTTTTTCCTTCTCCCTGACTTTAGCACCTTGAGTGGCCACTGTCTCCACATCCATGATATAATTTCTTCCATTGCTAGAATCACGATAAATATATAGTAGAATACCAGTAAGTCCACTCTAGTCCATATTTTATTCCCCAATCCTGAAGATTCTGGAATGGTGATGCCCATTCCACCTCTAATTGAGAGGGGGCTTTGATCCCATATGGCTGATGGATGGGACTCTCTTGCTTGCAGTTGTAGACTCTCTCTGTTCCTTGGTGTGGTGGTTGTCCATCCTTACCTCCTTGTTAGTTGTCCTGGGTGAGTCCAATGAACTGGAGAGTAGGTGTTGCAACTCCACTGAGGCTCAGGGCCCGGCTGGCATATGGATAGCCCAGAGATTCAAGTCTCTTGGACATACAACTACCAACTCCAGCACCAACTGTAGGTTCAAATAAAAGGGACAGAAGAGGCATGTGTAGAGAAGTCACATCTGAGTCCAACTCTATCACACTCAGGAGCACATACTGCAAAGTAGGGCCCACTGGCAAGGCACCAAACTCCGTAGCTATGTCATGACCATAGGACCTGGGTGTCTCCAGAGCCCTCAGGAGCCCTACTATTTGGGGTCGTATCTACTTTGGCAGTTCATGAGATCCTGCTGAGACATGCATTAGCGTTACCTCTCTGATGACCTCCTGACTCATTTTGAAGTCTTTTAGCTATATAAACTCATTTGTCAGACTACCTTTTGGGTGAGCTACAATGAGAGAGTACTGGTGACTGAAAATTGTCAGGAATTTGATATATTTTTAGTTTAGATTGTAAAGAATAAGATTGAAATATATTTTCCCCCTTTCCATACAGCTTTCTGAAACAAAGGTTTTTACCGCCTCATCTGTTCCAGCAGAAAATCATGTCATGCCTGGGCAAAGGTAATTTTTTTTGACACTTTGGCTTGTTAGTCAAACCATAATTGATTTTTTTTGCCTCAGGAAAAGTGTTTTTTTGGTCCCTGGGTCTCTTTCTAGATTTTCCTTTTCTTGAATTTCTTTCTTTGCCACCCCCCCACCCCCCCGCCGCCCCTTCCATCTAAGAGTTTATTTTACTCCCAACTTACCCAGTCAACTGACAGATTTTCAGTCATTTCCAAATTGGTTATATTCACTGAAGAATTAAAAATAGCTATTTCGTTTGTGATTTGTTAGTTTTTGTGACAGAGATTGTGTTTAACTTATTTAATGGTTGCTCTTTTCAGTTTTGTAAACAGATTGGTTTTTTGTTTGTTTTTTGCCCAGTAAACTTAACACAAAATTCTCATTTTATATGGCTCCACAAGTGTTTTTGTTTGTTTGTTTGTTTGTTTGTTTGTTTGTTTTAGGAGGTACCAGAAATTGAACCCAGGACCTCATACATGGGGAAGCAGGTGCTCCACCACTGAGCTACATTTGCTCCCCAGTGAGAATTGTTTTTTTCTTGTGTGTGTGTTTGTTTGCTTGTTTGTTTGTTTTTAGGAGGTACTGGGGATTGGATCCAGGACCTCGTACATGGGAAGCAGGCATTCAACCACTTGAGCTACATCTCTCCTTCACAAGGTTTAATTTGCTAGTTTAGTGACTTACAGAAAAGGAAAGAGCAACATTCTCAGAATGTGTACAGAAATGAAATATTGAAAAACATTGTTCACATTCTGATATTCACAATAACTTGAACAACCTTTGATTATGGTTTTAATGTGCAGTGGTCTAGAATGATAAAGAAAACCTTGATATATATGACATCTTAGAAATGAAGGCACTTTTGAACCTTAGGTTAATGCTAAATGAGGTGATGATAAGACTTCATTATTAGGAAATTAAACTTTTAAAGGTTTTCTCTTGGAATATATTCTTTTGTGGCTTGCTCAGATTTTCTTCTTAAATGCATATATCTTCTCCAATGTATTTCAGTCTTATGATTTTGATAAGATAATTTTTATTTTTTAAGATGTTAACTGGATTTTTTAGCCGTGGTTCGTTGTTTCCTTTTATTTTTCAGAAGACTGTGCTTTACTATTTTCCATGAAATGAACTTGCTGTGTTTTTTGTATTAATACAACTTTTGCAGGTGGGGCATTTGTAATAAAATTACCCTGGATTTGTACCTGGTGTTAGGATATCATAAGCTAGTACATTACCTTCAGGTCCAAAACACTAGTTTGGGACTTCAGTCTGGCTATTGGAAAGTGAAAGTGACAGAGCATAAGGAGAGGAACCCAGGGCTAAGAACTTTACTCTGTATCAGTTGTGGGTTTCGAATTTTTTGACCTCCCAGGATCTACCTGTCTTGCTGGTATGGAAACGTTTAAGGTAGAAGAACCAATGGGAACTGACCTTTGAAAGGGTTTATCAATACAGTGAATTACCCTGTTAGGTAAACCCATGTATCTTACAGGCCATACTCTACTATACTAGGAGGTGTGGAGAAGATTTGGTGCAGGATGTTAGCAGCTCATTCACATGTCAGGTAGTAATAATCTGGAAGATCATTACTTCCTCATGCTTTGAGGTATTAGACCATGCTTCTCAAAATGGAATATCTGCCTTTTGGGGAACATAACAGGAGTTCTAGGTAACAGTGTTTGTTCACATATTGTACAATTTTTCCTTAATTTTTAGGAGAGAAAATGATACAAGATTTATATAAACTTAAATATATTGTAGAGTAGAATGCAAAACTTACAGGGATATTTAAGATAAATGTGAATCAGCTGTAGCCCTGATTCCCCAAGGATGTGCATTCACTCTCCTTTTGAAAAGTTTAAGAAGCACTGTTTCCAAATAATAAAGGGGCTAAAATGTGCTAAAGGAAATCAACCGAACTTGAGGAAATTGTTAAAGTTTACTTAATTGCTCCAGGTTTTCAAATCAGTCATCACTGTATCATTTCTGTGGAAATTTCTCAATTCACGCCTTCATTTCCTTTCTCTGCAAAGTCCTGCTTCAGTCTCTGTGGCTTTGTTTGCTTTTTTTGGTGATTTACTTCCCTCAAACTCCAGCTTCCAAAGGTTCTCCTCACTTAGTTCATTTTTAGCATGAATTTACTTTATATTGATTCACTTCTCAAATTCATTTGTTGGTAAGATTTGCTTTTTGATTGGTTCCTTATTTACTTTTTGTCTGCTTAGCATTGATCTGGTAGCATTGCTCCAGAAGCCTGCTCCTCCCAGTCAAGCCTCAGAAGTCAACTCCTTTGAATCTTCCCAACCGCAGGGCTTTGGCCAAGCCCTTGTCTTCACAAATTCTCAACACAACATTCAGATGGCACCAGGAACTGGCAGCACCACTGCTGTCAACTCCTACTCTCCTCAGAGTCTGGTAACTCACTTTTGTTTCTGTCTGGGATTTTATAGAATGGACCCATGAGCAAATGCATTCTAGAGTATGACACGTGCCTTACAATTATTTTCTACATATCATAATTCCTATGGTAGATCTCAGTCCAGAAAACAATGATGCAATAATTTCCAAGCACATAGCTGATGATTCCATGTGGATTTCAACTACTCTGAGTTTCCTGGACAAAGATCAAAATATTTCTTTATGATTAGTTGAATTCTTTGCAGTCATAGTCACTCAGTCAGATTGAAGTCATCTTTCTTGTGAATTATTCTTTTTCTTGGATTTTGTTTCAAGGCCTTTCTCTAGCCTTAAGATGTTAAAATTGTCATCTGTCATTATTGGCTTGCTTAAAACCATGTAGGGAAGCGGGTGTGGCTCAATCGATAGAGCCCCCATTTGCCATGCGGGAGGCCCCGGGTTCGCTTCTTGGGGCCTCCTTGTGAGGGCAGGCTGGCCCGCGCAGCGCGGTGGGCTGATGCAGCGGGACCTCACAGCAAGGGGGAGATAAGCAGACACAGAAAAAATACACAGCAAATGGACATAGCAAACACAAGCAGCAAGGGGGGGATAAGTAAATAAATAAATAAATATTAAAAAAAAAAAAAAACATGTAAAAACGGTTCTTTCCAAGTCTGCCTAGGTGCTTATATTTTTCTGCATTTTATTTCTTTGTTATTTTGTGAAATAAGGGTGCTGTTTCTTAAAAGGCCAAACTATGACATCAAGGCCTTTCTAGTTTGGATGTGGCTTCAAATGTTGTCATCCATTGCTGCTTGCATAGCTCTGGTTTCCCATGAGAGTTAAACAACCATCAGAAAGAACTTCAGGAAATAATTGTGAAGGATATGAGGACAGATTGTCAATAGTAGAATCTTAGAGCCTAACATGTAAAAGAATGTAGCTGCAGAATGGTGAACTGAATTGCCTGGCCATCTGTAGGAAGGGGAGCTGGTAGGGGGGGAGGTTGAAAAGACTGCGAACACAGGCTTTTATAGTGTTCATTAGTGATAATTATTTGGGTTCTTTGTTTGCTGTGTTTATCTACACTCTACTGTTCAGAAACAGAATTTTTTTATGAATATGATATAATCTTTCTCCCCTAACCACTCAAATCGCTAGTTTTACCTTAATAAAATGCAAAGTTGAATATGGAAAATTTTCATTGCTGTCTTTCTTATACTCTGCATGGTCACTTTATATTGCTGGCTTGAGGAGCTTGGCATTTTTAGTGTCATTGGTGATTGAGCATGAGATGTTGTAGTACTTGAAGCGGGACAGGCCAAAGCATGTTGTCGTCTGTGTTTTGAGAAAGCTTATTAAAACCCGTGAGTTTTCATTGAACTATCTATGTCTTTTCCTTCTCTGCCTTTCCATCCTCTGTTGGTATAATGATGTAATATCTTAGCTGACTTGCTGGAATTTTGGCCAAGCTACTGAGATCATAGGTAGAACATGAGCTTTACCTACCTAGAAAGTGACCTTCAGGTGTGTTGCTTTACCTCTTAACTAAAACCTTGAGAAGCTGTAGTAAAATTGTCTAGTGTTTTACTAAAGTAATGGTTCTCAGCCCTATAGTACTTCATAATCAATTGAGGAGCTTTAATAAGTAGTAATAGTAGTAGTAGTAGTAGTAGTAGTAGTAGTAGTAGTAAGAAAATAATGCCAGTGTCTACACAAGACCAAATAAATTAGTATCTTTAGGATTTGAACACTTGTACATTCTTGTTTGTGTGTATGTCCCTGTATGTGCACACATGCACACCACTACACACATTTTTAAAGGTCTCTACATTGATTCAGATCAGAAACTGGGATTGAGAAGCCCTATGCTAAATGTTACCTGAGACAAGGCTATAGTTATTGACTCAGTGATTTCATTGTGTTACAAAGCACAAAGAAAGTGGATTTGGTAAAATGCTTCTGATGCAATGTGGGCGTTATATAGGAAATGGGAGGAAGAAGGTAAGCATTATCCAGGAAGCCTTTATTGAACAGGTAGACTCCAGCTGGATTGGTGGCAACCTAAGAGGTAGTGGGAAGCACAAGCAAAGGATATGGAGCAGTGGTGAATAATGTTAGCACAACTGCTGTAATAGGAGCAGATTCAGTAACTGACCAGCCAAAACTGCCGAAGAACCTACAATTTTGTCCATACTAGAGAGTTTTGGATTTCCTTACAGCACCTGGAACACTCCATGGCTTTGAATATTGAATGGAAATAATTATTTTCAGTGTTCTAGATCTTGTCTCTTAAAGGTATACAAAGTTTTTCTGTCGACATTTTAGATGGTTTTGAGATGTTATTTTTGATAAATTATATTTCAGAAATAGAATGATCTTGATATATGAAAATGCAGTTGATCAGCTATTGTGTTCTCTACTCATGGGCTTTCATTCTCCTTAGATCCTGATCATTTGATCAGGCAGGATAGCTGGAGGAAAGCGTAGCATCATCTTTTGTATACTTATTTATGGAGTATAGTTAGTGTTCTCAGTCAGGTAAACAACTTGAAGTAAAGGCAGTAGTGCCCAAGGTGTAGCTCTGCTTCACCTCAAATATCTGTGTATTTCAGTGTCTGCTTTTGGAATATTAGCTGCCTAATTAAGTGTTGTGATCTGCATTTGATCTTGTAGGGTGACCTCTCATGGCTGATTTCTTCTGTGACTAAACCTATCCTAATCATTAAGGATTAAAGAAATATTATGATTTTGTGTGTCAAGCATGTCTTTGTCATTTAATTCATGGAATACCGCTTGTATTTATTTTTTTAAGTGGTATCTTGATTGTGGATTTGGAACATTACTTTTTTTTCTTTTTAAATCAGTTTCTTCAAACCCATGGTCAAATATTCCCCTTTCCTTTACTCTCTTATGTCAGAATTAGGAGAGATTATTGAATTTATTCAGTTCTTGTTGCATCATATCTTTTTCATGTGGTATTTTCTCAGGTTAGTTTTCCTAGTAGAGATATTCTGGGTTTTAGTTTTGGCAATACTTGTGAAAATACTTGGCATATTTTAAAGCCTGGGGTGCAATTCTGTATTGCTGAGGATTTATGCTTTTCTTTCCCTTTAAAGTCATCCGTCCTTGGTTCAGGATTCGGAGAGCTAGCACCTTCAAAAATGGCAAACATTAGCAGTTCCCAGATTTTGGACCAGTTGAAAGCTCCAAGTTTGGGCCAGTTTACCACCACCCAGAGTTCACAACAGAATAGTACAAGTCCTCCCACAACCACTTCTTCCTGGGACCTCAAGCCCCCAGCATCTCAACCCTCAGTCCTCAGTCAGTTTGGTAAGTGTACATTTCCAGTGCTGGTTTGTCTTTATCAAGGTCATGCTAAATATTAGCAGAGCTTGATGACTTGTGACTGTTAATGTGGAATTTGTCCAGGGATATTTCTTTTTAGTAGACCTTTTACACAGTTTCTGAATTAAATCAATCAACTTTGTATTGTACAAATAACTACATTTATTTGTTTATTATTTATACATGCCTTGAGATGTGCAAAATCATGATAGAAGCATGCAGATATACACAAATAGCACTTTGAGTAAATGCATAAACAGAATTTTTTGAGCTCAGTTAGAATAGGATGGTGACAGAAAGTGGAGTATAGACAACTTTATTTTTTAAAGGAAGTACCAGGAATTGAACCCCCAGGACCTCGTACATGGGAAGCAGACGCTCAACTGATGAGCTACATCCGCTCCCCTGGACAACTTTTTAACACATACCTTCTGCATTGCTCTCTCATTGTTAACATTTGTACATATCCAACATGATTTGGTCAAGCTTCACTTTTTGTGCTTTGTATTATTAAGACACCAGTGTACTCCATAGAAATTGTGGCATTAAGTCATCATTTCCCAACAAACACATGCCACACCGTATTAGGAATATCAGTGGGTTACTTTAGCCATAAGGTTGGCTGTCTGGGCTCTTTTATGCACAGGGCATATTGAGAGCAGAGGACAGGGAAGTGCACTCTCTGGTTTTTTGGGAAGTTCTCAAGACCACCCCCAGGTTTGAAGTCATGTCTATGAAGGAAGCTCGTTAAAGATCTCTAGTGCCCAAGGCTTTTATTGGGAGCTGATCATGAAGGTACCCTTTGCCTAGCATGTACCAAAATTCCAGACTACCAGTAGGAAAATAGGTATTCAGCATAAACCCCAACCTTTGTACAAACATTCCAGACCCAGTGAGCCACTCTTGTCAGTTGGAAATTGAACAACTCCTAAAATACATGCCAGCTAAAAGGTCCAAACTTGCAAGCAGGCTTTTCTAAAAATAGCAGTCTCTGTCCTGCTATGTTAGTTTTTTTCCTGCACACTTAGTGCATAACCCAAGGTTTTAGATTTGAGTATACTGTTCCCATATTCTTTATAAAGTTTCTTTGGTACATGCCTCTAATCAAGTCTACAAATAGATTTCTCTACCATGGAAATGAAGGCTTGGGAATCCACAGCCCTTCCGACAGATAAGCCACCTGTTTTTGTAAAGAAAGTTTTATTGAAACATAGTCATAACTACTCATTTACGTACTGTCTATGGCTACTTTCACGCTAGAAAGAGTTGAATAATTTTGATAGCCTTTGAAGCTTAAATATTTACTATCAAGCCCTTTTCAGTAAGAGATTGCCAACATCTGTACTGTATAAAAAGAGTTTTCAGTGGCAAAAGGTGGTTTTATTCAATAATTGATGATTGCAATTAGCTATCTAGAAAATGAAGTTGGATCCCTAACTCCCAACCCACACTAAAGTGTCAAATGGGACATATATTTTGACATAAATCATGAATCCAGACCACAGTAGAAAAAAAAAGTGGGAGGATTTTTATGTAATCTGTGTAAGGTGGACCTTTCTAGGTATAACAGAAAACACCTTAACCAAATTTGAAAGACAAACTATGAAAAGAATATTTGAAAATCATATTACTGACAAAGGACTAATTTTTTTACGATAAAAAGGAATAACTAAAAATTAAAACTGAATCTAGATACTGACCTTTCACAAAAATTAACTCAATTGATCATAGAACTAAATTTAAAAAGCAAAACTATGTAACACTTCTAGAAGATGACATAGGAGAAAATCTAGGCCTTAGGTATAGCAATGATTTTTTAGGCATAGCATCAAAAGCACGATCCGTGAAAGAAAACAGTTGATAAGTTGGACTTACTGCAAAAGATACTGTTAAGAGAATGAAAGGACGAGCCACAGACTGGGAGAAAATATTTCCGAAGCATATATCTGATAAAAGACTTGTATCCAAACTGTCTGAAAACTAGATAATAAGAAAAGAACCCAGTTACAAAATGGGCCAAAGATTTGAACAGAGACCTCACCAGAGAAGATATAAAGATGATAAATATGCCTGTGAAAAGATGCCAAACATCATGTGTCATTAGGGGATTGCAAATTAAGACAACAATGGGATATACTACACACACCTATTAGAATCTCTAAAATCCAAAACATTGACTATGCCAAATGCTGGCAAAGATGTGGAGCAACAGGAACATTCATTCATTGCTGGTGGAATGCAGGATGTTACAGCTACTTTGGAAGACAGCCTGGAAGTTTCTTACAAAGTTAAACATGGATTTACCATAAGATTAAGGAATCATGTTCCTAGGTCATATGTCAAACCTTACAGAACTGTATAACACAAACCCTAATGTAAACTTTGGACTTTAGTTAATGACAATGTATCAATATTGGTTCATCAATTGTAACAAACTTTCCAAATTTATGCAAGATATTAATAATAGGAGAAATTAAGGGAGAGGTATATGGGAACTCTTTAC
>JAQZBX010044730.1:0-21266 GCA_029593785.1 Cabassous unicinctus
CCAATTAGACAAAAGTACTCATCACTCTAGAAAAAGAGCTCCAAAACTAAACAGCTAAATGGAAAGCCTACTTTACTTAGTACTCAGAATTTACTAAGAAATGCAAGAAAAAGTTTCATTAAAGCACTCTTTGCAAAAGACAAATGAGAAAGTGTAATGTCAGAGGAATTATATATTTTCTTTATTTCTATGTTTTTGTGTCTGACAAAGGCTAAATAAGTTATATTTGAAGCTATAAGCTCCCTGTATCTGTCTGTATATTTGCTGTATGACATTTTCCTACCTCTGAATGCTATTACCAAAGTAACCAATGGAATTCCTTTAAAGAGCTTTGTTCAAGTTGGCTTAAAGATAAATAAGCACTTATATATAAATTAATACTCCTATACTTCCAGAAATTAAGGAAAACAAACTTCTAATATTTCCAGTGAATACAAAGAATGCGTAGAAGTAAATGCAAATTTCTTTAAAAAATTAAATTTTACAATATTCAGGTAAACCCTAGGCAAATAGGACTGATTGAATATTAACTAAATAAAAATAACTATGTCTTTGGAATTATCAATACTATATAGAATATAAGCATACAAGTTTATTCTAGATTGGTGCACTCTTTCTAAATTTATGCAGTCTTCTAATAAAATAATTTAGCATTATATCTACTAGATCTTTAAGATGATAAAAAAATATAAACTGAGTTTTGAATGATGTTGGCTTGAATGCAGTTTACAAGATCTTTTTGACAACAAATATGTAAGGTATGTAGGGTGTGTTTTGTTAAGGGAATGGAAAAGTTTTGTGTAAAAGTGAAATGACAGGTTTTTACAGAATGATAAAAAGGAATATGTAGGACAATCTGAATAGATATAGAAACTTGTAGGTTTTCAGAAAAGGGATTTTATCTGTCATGGTCATGGGTGGTTAAGATTTGATAGTTTTATAAGATTTTTAAGTTTCCTTAAACAGAATCTTCATGAAAAACTAGTATTTGATTTTCTTTCCTTTATAATGACAAAGTATCCTTGGATTATTGTTCTACTGTTAATAATAATTAATAAAAGATTTTTCTAAAACATCTGAGGAACCTGCTTAGAAAGAAAGATATTGTATCTTATCAGAAAAATCTCCTGTGCTTTATATCCTTTATATAAATATCATTTAATTGCTTCAGAAAATGTCTCCTCACTTTTGAAATAAAGTATTTTTTATCACCATGCTACTGCCTCTCTTTATTTTTAAAATATTTCAATGTCACTGACATTAAGTAAGAAACTAAATATTGTTTCACAGTTTTCCATGATCCTATTTATCAAAATGTTAAAACCTAACAACATTTGATATTTTCATTTAAAAAAATTGAGCCATAAATATCTTCTTGATCTCAAACTCTCATTGGGATTTTCCAGAGGGTCCTTGTAAAATCACAAGAAATTTTCTCTTTCCCCTTATAAAGAGAGGTGATAAACCAGTTAGTTTCATTTGATATGTTATCAGTTGCATAGGAAGAGCTATCAAATTAAAAATGATTTTGTAAATTTCTGTTGGCAAAATTATAGGGTAAAATATTATTAATATAAACATTTCAGAAATTATATAAAGTTCTTTGACACTGGTCAATATCCTCTGTGCCCATGATTTGTCCAATCACTGGTAAGTGTGATATTAGACAGTAGTATTATTGGTCATAATTTCAGTGGTTCTTAAATAATATTTTGTGGCCTCTCATCTGATTGTTCACTTTTGTAAAACAACAATAAGTTAGACATGGATATTGTAAGTTTTCTGTCATCTA
Source organism: Cabassous unicinctus (assembly GCA_029593785.1). Taxonomy (NCBI): domain Eukaryota; kingdom Metazoa; phylum Chordata; class Mammalia; order Cingulata; family Chlamyphoridae; genus Cabassous; species Cabassous unicinctus. Next base: position 1,793 of record JAQZBX010044730.1, read on the forward strand.
CTGATAGATTTTATTCTGATGCTTCCCTGAAAACATTTGCAATCAGCTACAGGCCAGTGTTCTTTACCTTCAACATAAAGGGCTGTCTCAGAGACCTATGGGAAGGGATATGGCAAGTTCTCTTAGTCACCAGCTTCTAATGACATTCCTTAAATAACTTTGAGAGCATACCACTGTACTGAGTCAAGAACTCTAGAAATTTAATGAAAAAGTTGATATGTTCTTGAGATTGGTCACAGAAGATCTAGTGAAACACAGATTATTGCTTAGGGCTAAATGAACTGATAAAGAATGATATTTTTCTTTGGATTATTGCTAATACTTTATTGTTCTATTTTCTAGATACAAGGGATCCCTTACTGAATTAAGCTATCTATAATTCACAAAACATTCATCTTTATTTATTTATTTATTTATTTATTTATTTATTTATTTATCCCCCCCTTGCTGCTTGTGTTTGCTGTGTCCATTCGCTGTGTGTTTCTTCCGTGTCTGCTTATCTCCCCCTTGCTGTGAGGTCCTGCTGCATCAGCCCACCGTGCCACGTGGGCCGGCCTGCTCTCACAAGGAGGCCCCGGTGAAGTGAACCTGGGGCCTCCCGCATGGTAAACGGGGGCTCTATCGATTGAGCCACACTCGCTTCCTGCTGTGAGGTCTTGCTGCATCAGCCAACGGGAGCTCTATCCGTTGAGCCACACCCACTTCCCCAAAACATTCATCTTTATCTCCTTGCCTGACCCATCCAGAATTTGACTTTTACTGAATATTCTTAATTTTACAGTACTATAATTATTTTCATAGATTCTATCAGGATCTATTCCATTTTTTAACGGGAAATAATTGGAGGAAATGGTTATATAACCAAGTCTTAGGGTTGTTAATTCAAGAACACAGAGGACACTCCAAATCTATTGCATATTACAACCTCCACCTTGATGCACCTGTCTCTTCTTGTGCAAATTGTGTTAAAGATTCAACAGAAACTGTCAAATCATAGTCTCAGGGAACTTAACTCTGAGCAAGACTAACTTTTTCCTCCAGAAAACTGACTTCTTATGTGATCCTTCTACTTCACCTCTTAACATTCACCAAAAATCCTGCAATTTCATTGATGCTGCTACTTTTGCTACCTTTATCCAATGAGAGGACACCCCATGACTGTAAACTGTTAACTTCAAAATAAATGACACCATACATGTTCTTATGATCAACCCAGATGTCATTCTATTTGTTAATGCTTCTTGTGCAAGAATAAGATATATCACATATTGATTGAATAAGGTAGCCATCTACAATTTCTTCCACCAAAAAGGATGAACTCTGTGCTCTTACCCAGCCCTGCTTTCTATCAGAAGGAAATTCTGTTAACATCTATAGCAGGGATTCTTTTTTCCATTGACCCTTTTGCCAGTCAGGTGAAAACCACAGACCACTTCTCAGAAAGCAGCAGCAGATAGTTTTATGAGAATCAACATCAGCATGCCTTTAAATTAAAATTTTCAATTCAAGCTGACAGACCCCCTGAAATCTTTCCCCTGGTTAAGAAACCCTGATCTATAGTGCTTTCAGCATGCTATGGAATCAAAGAGGGTTCCTCTCTTCTTCTGGTATGCCAGTTGAAAATTGTAGACCAGTAAATTTTCTCTTTTCTACCAATTTCCTCCCATTACTGTTGCCATCATTAAGATACAGGCTTATACAAGGACTGAGCCTAAATATTTTAAAAAATGCACTTGCATATTTTCATGCAAAAACAGTTACTAGTAAAACAGCTGTAATTATAAACCTAAATTAATACTGTCTAAATTAACTGAAGAACCAGCCTTTCATGGCCCAAAATTTTATCTTTGACCCTACGTTAATTCATAGCATTCTTTAAGGAAACTCAAATTCTGCCCATATGAAATTTTTCCTAGCAGACCTATCTCTGGGAATAAATTGAGAACTGATCACTTATTGTCACACTATGACATGACCCAATTTGCAAATCTTTAATGCATTATGCCAAAGATTATCTTCAACAAGTAAACAACACCTTTCCTGTTCCACATGACAAACACTCCATTAATAATAATCTGTCACGAGGGTAATGCATCAACAGGAATTGACAGCCCTAGATCCTCATTAAAAGGAACCCTGCCAAGTACTCCTAACTTCTGATAATGCAACTTAATTGAGGGTGTTGAGCCATGGGTCCATATTACTCAACTAAAAAAAATTCCATCAAACTCCTGGAATAATTATGGAGACTTTAAAATCAAATGTGCCAGGAAGGGAAGTAAAAAATGTCACAAATTAGACTACTTATTCCCAAGGTGACAGATCAAGTCCTAACATAAATAAGTCCTCACATAACCTCTACCTTACTAATACTTACAAATGCATAAAATCTTTATATTTCCCTATGCATTGTCCTTGCACTGGTCTGAAAAGACAATGCCATTGTCTGCTTCTCCAAGGACATTTCAAAGGAAGGTAACCTTACAAACTGTTGGAATTGTCACCATAAACCCTGATCTATGCACATTGCAAGGAACCACATTGTTCTACCAAAAACAAAGTTCTTTATCACAAATGCTTCAGTCTCTTTGGATCAGACAGCACCATTTTTTTTCATAGCAAATATGAATATTAGACCCAAGGTCTTCTTTACTCTACTTTATGCTTTCTTGGATCTGTAACCTTGTAAGCAAAAATTAAGAATTAACAAAAGTTTATGATTACTGAATCATTATATAGATGCTTTTTTCCTTATTTTATAAGTATATTATAGCATAGCCCAAAGCAAATACCTGAAATTACTGAAACTGCCTAGGTCAACATCGTCCTTCTTTATGGCTGCTGCAAACAAGACCCACCCTTGAGTATACTTACTATTGTGATGGTTATTCCAGTCTGACTTTACCTTTTTTTATGGTCATTTCAAAATGAGTCTCACCCTTGTATAGATTTATTATTGTGGGGTTTATCTAGACTAAACTTATATTTGATTATGGTTATTTGAAAACTAGCTTGTATATATTTACTATTTTGATTTTAGCCATTCTACCTTCCTCTGTTTGAATCCATAAAAACCCTTAATGCCTCACAATCAAGGAGAAAGATTTTTGGGCCATTGCTAGACCAATGACCTCTTTGCTATCCTAGCAAATACATTTTCTCACTTGGAACCACAGTATCTCAGGAATTGGTCTTTAAAATGTATTGGAAGGAAAGAACCTGTTTTTGCTGAATATCAACCACACTATAAATACAACTGTTTGAGAGACTTATAAAGATATCATAGAAGATTTTGGAAAACTTACTATGATAGTCCAAATGCATCCACAAACTACAAGTTATCTTAACAATGCATGTCCACTTTCAGGTTCAAGGTACTGGATCTGCAAAAGAATACAGTACAATTAAATTTTGATCAGCTCTTCACTTGAACTCTCAATAACACAGACCCTTGGATGCTAAGGACAAGTGATAGCATTCCTAGTAATGAATTTATAAACAACATCACCTTGACTGTAGTTATATTATTAAGGCAATATTTTTATTGTAGAAATTTTATCAAATATTTGTCTGGGCAGTAAATTACATTAATAGCTGATAAATGTCTGGGCAATGTGCACTTTGCCTCCTCACAGTACCTTAAGAATTTATAATAAATCTGCAACTTCTCACTGGAATACTCCCCTCAATCTACAGTCACAGGTAAAAGAGGATTTACCCAGGGAATTAATGATTCTGGGTTTACCTCTTTTGTCAGATTGCTGCTACCTTGGCTTGGGATTAACACAAATGAAAACAGCATTAGATATTTATCAATCACAATAAGAGAAATTACTGAATCTACTGCTAAAACTATAGCTGCACAACAAGACATTAGACTTAATTAAACTTCTTTTAGTCAATAGCATTGCCAAAATTGTCACTTATTTGCCAAAACAAGGAAGGATTTTTGCCATTGCAAACACCACGTGTTGTACCTGGGTACACACTTCTGTGGAAGTTGAGACACAATTGCATGAAATAATTAAATAGACCACATGGTTTAAACAGGTAAGGCCATCCTCAAGGCCCTGATTTGATCATGTTGATTTCATTTGGGTCAAATCATGGGTCCTGGTCTTAGGTGCATACTATGATGTAGGCAGTTGGGCCTTTTGTCACTCTAGTACTCATTATAATCTCCCTGGTATACTCTTTTCTCTCAAGGGTTTTGCATATTTTGTCCCCAGCCACTTGTGATTTCTTTATGTCTGGGATCATTTGCCCAGCAAATGATTTCTTTATAACTGGGATGACATCAAAATGATGATTGTGGAAAAACTGGCATCATGACCTTCTATGAACCCAACATGAAAATAACCTGCAAGTACTACTCCAAGACCGTAGGCAGTAAGTGAAAATGGGCTCAATACCTTATATTTTGATCACAGCTCTCAATGGCTGAGAGCCAGATCAAACTGGGGGAAATTTTTAAATTAAGTAGGCCATAGATGGATTCCTTAATGCTAAGCCCTACATCAGCATAGTGAAGCTTAACTTAGTTTCTAGCTCTTGTAGTGCTCCTTTCCCCAGAACTCTTGAAACATACAAACTGCCATAACATGCCAGGTTATTTCTTCTCCTCCTTCTCCAGGAATCTTGACCTGTTTTGTTTGTTTTTGGGCATATATTTGTCCCCAGCTCCTATGATTTGTTTCAATTCTCTCCCTCACTCAGTGCCTCATTTTCCTTACACTTTTCATTTCTCTGAGTCTAGAGTCCAGCAGCAGTTCAGTTCAACCCTCCCCCTCCATTTTTCTCTGTGAGGATTTTCTGCCAAAAACTTCTTCCCAACTAGATTATCTGCCTCTGAGAGTCAGACAGGGTCATTCTAGAAAGGTGAGAGCCCCAGAGAAGTCCATTCTGAGTGTAATGAATTCCGCCAACAGTAACTGGATTGAGTGAGTACACCAGGAGGCCATAGCCATTCTGCTGCGATTTTACTCCCCACCCCCCCTAAAATGTGGACCCTTTTGTTTTTAGCATTCCTCAGCTGCTTGTTTCCAGCACTGGGTCTCTGTGGGCTTCTGTTTCCATGCCTGGATATGCATGGGGTTCGAACTCACTACTGTGAGTTCCTCTAAACTCTGTTTCCCCAGCGAGAGGCATCTAGGCTGCTTGCTGCCTCTGGAGAACTCCCATGTTTTGCACGGGACCCATTGTGAGGGAAGGGAAGAGGACTGGTAGGTCCTGGATGTAAGTTTCCTACCTGATATTTTTCTCTTTCTTCAATTCAGTATTTGTGGAGTCCTTTCACATTATCCAGTGTATCAGGGGAGGATTTATCAGGATACAGCTTCCGTCACTGTGTTGATGATGTCACCCCTCCACCATTAATTTTTTTTAAGAGGTACGGCAGTGTGAACTCAGTACCTCCTATATGGGAAGCAGGAGCTCAACCACTTGAGCTACATCCACTCCCTCATTGATTTTTTCCTAACTTTATCTCAACTGCAAAAAATAATAGACAAAAGGCAGAATAAAAATTTATGGAAGCATTAATCTAAAAAATTCTGTCCTGTCACACTTATCTTATTTAATCCTAAAAACAAACTCAATTGTTTTTCCAGTGTTAAGAAAGGTACATAAATGACTGCCCCTTCTCCCTCTGGCTCCTGCCTTGCATTCAGGGCCAGCAGGCCGGGAGGCAGGACACTTAGGTGCTGCCACCAGTGCGGCCGCCACTCCTCCTGTTCCAGTCATCGCCACCGTCCTCCTGCAGCCCCGGCGGCGCCAGGTGCCTTCACTCTGCCTGGCCCTGTCCAAAGTCCACCGCCCCCTTAGCTGTCCCGGGCTTCTCCTCCTGCCACAGACATGGCGACACCCTCCTGCCGGGAGAAGGCTCAGAAGCTGAACGAACAGCACCAGCTCATTCTGTCTAAGCTTCTGAGGAAGGAGGACAACAAGTACTGTGCGACTGCGAGACCAAAGGTATTGCTGATGTCGCTGCCCTCAGCTGGGGCCTCCTGCAGCCAGTGACCTTCCCGCCTCTCAAGGCCCAAGCGGATACAGTGGGCTGTGTCCCACCGGCCCGGCATTGACTGAGGGAAGGGTGGTGGGCCCTGGCTCCTCAGATGGACTCACCTCCTTCCGCAGGAAGGAGGTCAGGTCTGTGGGCGCCTTCACTCATTCCAGCCTCCTTTCCTCCCTGACTAAGGGGCAGAGCCAATTCATGCCTCTTGATGCCTGGACTTTCTCTAAGCTCGGACTCTCACTGGGCCATGGCCCAAGCCGGGCTGGACGTGGAACATAGCTGGGGTAAGGCTTAGGGTTAAAGGGTTGCTCTCTTCCCATCATTGCTCACTGGTAGTCATGTGGGTGGGGCCGCCCTTAAATCTAGTACCCAGGCTTGGCCCTGCCCGGTGACCCTGTCCTTCCTCTCTGTGTTCAGATGCATGGTTTCCATGGTTTTCCACCTGCCCACGTGTCAGCTTCCAGAAAGAAGATTGTGGTCTTTTTTTGTGGGTCGGAGTGTTATTGAATAAAATAATTGGTGAGGGGTCAATGTTATTGTTAGTAGTAGTAGTGCTATTCTTTTTATGTTTGAATATTTGCCAGAATGAAAAGAAATTCCATTACTTGAGTCTCTTGGACAGTGGGCATATGTTACTGAAGATTTTAGTAATTAGATATTTTCTGACCAGCTAGACAGAAGGTGAATATGTGGATATTGGGTTGTGTGCTTAATAATTGTTGAAGGTTCATTTATAGGTCCAGAGATAGAAAAGACTGAATTTTAGTTTATTCTGCCACAGCCTTTAAAATAAACTACTTTTAGCACTTAAAAAAAGAAAGATACATAAATGTTTAGAGATTGGTTAAATGTCATGGCAAATGTCTCCTTCTTAATGAAGAAAGTGAAGAAAAAATGTTTAATCATATTCATATTTCATAAAATTAAACCTTTTTTTTTTACCTTTAGCATTGATATATTACCTTCTTTACCATTTCTACAAAAATATTACAATATTACTGGTAACCATAATCTATAAATTATATTAGTTGTATTTTTCCTATTTATCACCAAATTTTTAGCATCTTGTAGTTGAAGATCATTTTTGTAATTATAGTAGTAACCACCATCCTCATCTACCACCAAAAGCACTATTATCCTTATGCTGTCTTTCAATTAACATTAACCTCCCTAGACTACATCTTTCAACTAAAATCCGAGGTTATAAATAAGCAGTGTGTGTAATAATCATTATAATGTGCTAATATCAACTCTATTCATTACAACATATTTATAATTGACCTTATTAAACATTCTACATACATTCAGCATCATCTCTGCCTTCTTAATAATCATTCTGTCTCCTGGTAACCTCTACTTTATAGTGTTATTCCATAAGTTTGCTAATCATATTTAGTCCATATCAGTGAGAACATAAAATATTCATCCTTTTGTTTCTGTCTTATTTCACACAACACAAAATCATCAAGGTTCATCCTTGTTGTCATATGCATCCTGATTTCATTTCTTCTTACACCTGAATAGTATTCCATACTTTGTAGATACCACATTTTCTTTATCCATTCATCAGTTGATTGGCATTTAATCTGTTTCCATCTTTTACCAAGTGTCAGTAATACCGCTATGAAAATGGGTGTGCAAATATCTGTTAGCATCTTTGTTTTCAGACCTTCTGTATATATTCCTAGTTGTAGGATTGCTGACTCATAGGACAGTTCTATATTTACCTTCCTGAGGGACCACCAAATCATCCTCTGCAGAGGCAACACCATTTGCATTCCCACCAAAAATGAAGGAGTGTTCAAATTTCTCCACATATTCTCCAGCACCCATAATTTTCAGTTTTTATTTTTTAATTGCCATTCTGTAAGGTATGATATGTTATCTCATTGTAGTTTTGATTGACATTTCCCTAATAGCTAGTAATGCCGAACATCTTTTCAAGAGCTATTTGTATTTCCTCTTTGAAAAAAAAATGTCTATTCAAGTCTTTTGCCCTTTTTAAATTAGGTTTTTGTCTCTCTTTCATTGAGGTATGTGATCTCTTTATATAACAAGGGATATGTGGTTACTGAAGATTTTATCCCATTGAATAGTCTGCATTTTCACCTTCTCAAAAAATTGTTTGAAACAGAAAAGTGTTTCATTTTGAGGAAGTCCTAAGTTCTATTTATCTTTTTTTCTTTCTTTGCTTGTGTTTTGGGTATAAGGGCCAAGAAATCACCACCTACATCCAGATCTTAAAGTTGTTTCTCTACATTTTCTTCTAGGACTTTTATGGTTCTAGATTTTTACATCTAAGTTCTTGACCTATTTTGAGTTAATTTAAGTTAATGATAGGTGGGGTAGGGATCATTTTCTTTCTTTGAGATATGGGTATCCAGTTTTCCCAGCACCATTTGTTGAATAGGCTGTTCTAACTCAGCTGAGTTTGTTTCACAACCTTGTCAAAAATCACTTGACCATAGATGTGAGGGTCTATTTTGAACTCTTGATCCAATCCCATCAATCAATCTATCTTTATACCAGTAAATGCTGTTTATTACCCTTTTGGTTAAATAATATGCCTTAAAGTTGGGAAATGAGAATCTTTCAACTTCATTATTCTTTTTTAGGAGAGTTTAGGCTATTCAGGAGCCCATGTGCTTCAAGATAAATTTGATAATAGGCTTTTACAATTTTACAAAGAAGGCTGCTTGAATTTGTATCAGGATTGCATTAAATCTATAGATCAGTTTGGGTAAAATTGACATCTTAGTCATATTTAGTATTCCAACACATGAAAACAGAATGTCCTTCAATTTATTGAGGTCTTTCTTGGTTTCTTTTAACAATGTTTTGTAGTTCTCTGAATACAGACCCTTTATGTCCTTGGTTGTTTATTCGTATATATTTGACTATTTTAGTCAATATTGTAAATGGAATTTTTTGCTAACTTCCTTCTCAGTATGCTCATTAATAGTGTTTAGAAACTCTATTGATTTTTTGCATATTAATCTTGTATTCTGCCACTTTGCTGAAGTTGTCTATTAGTTCTAGTAGTTTTGCTGTGAATTTTATAGGATTTTCTAAGATAGGATCATATTATCAGGGAATAATGAAAGTGATTTTTTTCTAGTTCCTCCAGATTTGTAGTTAGCTCTTTGTTTTTAGCTCTTCTTTTTTAAAGTAAGCACTGAATGCCAAAATTTCATTCTTAGCACTGCCCTGAATTTTTCAGTAGGCACAGGGGATTGAACCAAGGGTCTCACACATTGGAACAAGATGCTCAACCACTTGAGCTACATCTGCTCCATGGCCATAAGTTTTTATATGTTGTATCTTTGTTTTCATTCTGTTTGAGATATTTACTGATTTTGCTGGCAATTTCTTCTTTGAATCACTGATTATTTAAGAGTGTATTGTCTAATCTACATATATTTATGAATTTTCCCTTTTTTACCTGTTACTAATTTCCAACTTAATATCATTATGATCAGAGTGCTTTCTTTAAACTCAATGTTTTAAAATGTATTGAGATCTGCCTTATGTCCACACAAAAGTTCTACCCTGGAGAAAGTTCAATGAGAACTTAAGAAGAATGTACATATGGTTTTGGGGTATAATATTCTATAAATGTATGTTTGGTCTGTTTCATTTATTATGTTATTCAACTTCTCTGTTTCCTTATTTATCCTCTGACCAGATGTTCTATCCAATGCTGAGAGTAGTGAATTGAAGTCTCCAACATTTATTGTAGAGACATCAATTTTTCCTTCCAGTTTTGCCAGTGTTTGCCTCAAATATTTCAGGGCACCTAAGTTAGGTGCATAAATATTTATTATTTTTATTTCATCTTGGTGACATGTCCATTTATTCATGAATAGTGACCTTCTTTATCCATTACAACAGTTTTTCATTTAAAATCTATTTTGTCTGATATTAGTATTACTACTTCAGATCTTCTTTGATTACTATTTGCATGAAATAGCTTTTTGCAAACTTTCCCATCCAGCCTGATTGTGTCCTTGCATCTAAAGTAAGTCTCAGATATCTGGGAAAATGGCATTGTGTTAGGTAGGTAGAGCCCATCTCACTCACAGAAAGGACCAGAGAAAGTGTGGGGAGTTGCTTTGGATATATATAGAACCAGATGTGCTCTGCATCATCCAAGAGGTAATGGGACAGATAAAGAACCCCAAGGAAAACCATAAGTTGCTCACCCTTGTGGCTAGAAACAGCAACTGTGCCCCTCCCTCAGGGCAAGTGGCCTTGGTGGAGCCCCTGGCTCACTGTTGCCAGCACAGTAGGAGGGAACATTCACTGGGAGGAAAGGGGATCTGAACAAGTGGATTATTTGCCATGAATTTGGCCAGTTGAGTCACCTTTGAGTTGTGGAAATGATCCCAAAGTGACAGAGAGTGGGGAAGCAGTATCTGCTCAGGCAGACTATCACTCCCAGCCACACAGGGAGAGAGAGGAATGAGATTAGAGAGGGGGCAGAGATGGACACCTAATCAGCAGGGCTCTAGCAAACTGTTAGAAGTCTATCCCACATTAAGGAAAGGAGTAGGTAGAACCAGATAACTTTTTGAAGCCTAATTTACCTGTGGAGCCAGTTTAGTTCAGTGGAGGAATTCCTTTTGTATATGAGGTTGTTGGTTTGATTCCCAGGTCTACTAAGAGTAGTGATCCAGAGATTGATTCATCAAGTTATCAAATAACCAGCTGATACTTTATAACAGGAAACATATAAACATTTTTATTTTGTTTTGTTTTAGGTTTTCTTGGATCTGTTATTATTTGTTTTATAAAGATTCCTTTTTTTAATCCCATTATTGTACTCACTAATACCCAATGAATCACCTGCAGGTGGCAGGATGCAGGATGATTGATTGATGAAAACTGGCAGCCAGAGAAGATTCTTAGGGGCCTAAGAGGGAAAGCTGATATTTTTTGGTTCTTGTCTGTGTGTGTGTCATTTTTGTTGTGTTTCTCCTTTCTTTTTTCCTGTTTTCTTTTATCTATTTTTTCAGTCTACTTTATTTCTTCTCTTTCCTCCATTTCTTTATGTTCTATTTTTTGTTCTTCTTTCATTTCACCTCTTTTCATTTGGACTTCATTTTTTTTAATTTCTCTCTCTCTTTTAACTATCTTTTTTCTTCTCTTCTCATCATTCTGGCCTTTTAATTCCCTTTACGTATTTTTGCTATTTTGTTTCTTATTTCATTATTCCAATTTTTAATTTTTATTCCTTTGTACTTATGAATTTTTATTCATGTTAACTATTTATTTTCCTAATCATATATGCTTCCTCTTCTACCTTTGTTTTTATTATTATTTTTCCCTCTTCTTTGTGTCTTCCCTTTTCTCTGGCAGTAATATTTATTTTTCAAGGGAACACAGGCAACAGCAAGGAAATAGAATAAAAGGAACCATGTGTCAGGGAGAAACCTTACCCTTCCACACACACAAACAACAATATGAAAACCAAGAGTATAAAGAGAAGCTAATCAACTAAACAAACCCATCAAGATAAACAGATGCCTAGACACAAACAAAAAACTGCAAGCCATACTAAGAAACAGGAAGACATGGGCCAGTCTAATGAACAAACTAAAACAAAGAAGGAGATGCAGAATGTGGAACAACTAATCAGAGATGACCAAACAAATATCATGAATCAACTTAATGAAGTGAAGGAAGAGATTAAGGATATTAAGAAGGCACTGGGGAAACATAATGAAAGAATTGTAAACATACCTAAGAAAGATAACAGATATGATGGCACAATGCAAGAAATCAAAAAACCACTGGAAGCACATAACAGCAGATTTAAACAGGTAGAGGAAAGAATAAGTGTGGTGGAATACAGTACATCTGAAATCAGACAGATAGATAAAAAGATAGAAAAAATCCAGCAGGGATTTAGGAAGGTAAATGAGAACACAAAATGCACAAACCTATGCATTATAGGCATCCCAGAGGGAGAAGAAAAGGGAAAGGGGGCAGAAGGAGTGTTGGAGGAATTAATGGCTGAATATTCCCCAACTCTTCTGAGGAACATGGGTGTACATGTCCAGGAACATTTGGTGTGCAGTGCACACCAAACAGTATAAATCCTAGTAGGCCTACACCGACATTTACTTATCAAATTTCCCAATGCTCAAGACAAATAGAGAATACTGAAAGCAACAAGAGAAAAGAGATGCATCACATAAAAGGGAAGCTCAATAAGATTAAGAGCTGCTTTCTCATCTGAAACCATGGGGTAAGAAGGCAGTGGTACAATATAGTTAAGGTACTAAAAGAAAAAATTGTCAGCCAATAATTCTGTATCCAGCAAAACTAGCATTTAAAGATTCAGGACAGTTCAAAATATTCACAGATAAACAGAAATTAAGAGAGTTGTCAAGAAATCTGCCCTCCAAGAACAGCTAAAGGGAGTTCTGCAGGTTGAAAGGAAAAAAATAGAAACAGAGGGTTAAAGGAGGGTGTAAAAAAGAAAATTGTTGGTAAGAATAACTAAAAAGATGAAAAGAGAATGAAAAGAAGCATATGGCATACATATGCCTAAAGAAAATAGGCTAATATAAGTAATAACATTGAACATTAATGGATTAAACTCTCCAATTGAGAGATACAGAATGGAAGAATGGATAAGGAAATATGACCCATCTATATACTGTCTACAAGAAACTTACTGTAGACCAAGAGACAAAAGGAAGCTGAATGTGAATGATTGCAAAACAATTTTACATGCATATAATAGCCAAAAAAAGGTGGGAGTAACTATACTAATATCAGAAAAAATAGACTTTAAATACAAATCTATTGTAAGAGACAAAGAAGGACACCATATATTAATAGAAGGAGTAATCTATCAAGAAGAATGAACAATCATAAACATTTATGCACCTAACCAAGGTGCCTTAAAATACATGAGGTAAATATTGGAAGAAACAAGTGGAGAAATAGGTGCCCCTACAATTATAGTGGGGGACTTTAATACACCATTATCACCATTAGACAGAACATCTTAATAGAGTATCAATAAAGAAACAGAGACCTTGAATAATACGTTAGTGGATCTGGACCAAATAGATATATACAGAACACTGCACTCTAATACAGAAGCATATACATTTCTTGAGAGAAGATGGATCATTCTCCAGGATAGACCACATGCTAGGCCACAGGACAAATCTCAAAGAAATCAGAAAGGTTGACATTTTACAAAGTAATTTCTCTGACCACAATGGATTGAAGCTGGGTCAGAGAAGCAGATTAAGCAGAAAGATATGGCAGTTAACACGCTATTAGAAAATCAGTGGGTCAAGAAGGAAATTGCAGAAGAAATTAGTAACTATCTTGAAATGAATGAAAATGACAACACAACATATAAAACCCTATGGGATGCAGCAAAAGCAGTCCTGGGAGGGAAATTCTTGGCCATAAATGCCTATTTTAAAAAAGAAGAAGGAGCTAAAATTAAATTAACCTCAAAGAAAGTAAAAAGAAGGAAATAAAGATTAGAGTAGAGTTAAATGAAATTGAAAATAAGAATGCAGTAGAAAACATAAACAAAACCAAAAGCTGGTTCATTTAGAAGATTAATAAAATTGACAAACCCTTAGCTAGAGTAACAAAGAAAAAGGGAAGATGGAAATACATAAAATAAGAAATGAAGAAGGGGATATCACCACTGACTCCACAGAAATAAAGAGTATCTAAAGAGGATACTTTGAAAAATTGTATGGCATCAAGATGGATAATTTAGGGGAAATGGACAAATTCCTAGAAACATACAAGCAGCCTACATTGATAAAAGAAGAAATGGATGAACTCAACAGACCAATCACAATTAGTGAGATTCATTAGTCATCAAAAAGCTCCCAAGTAAGAAGAGCACAGAACCAGACAGCTAATACCAAAGCCAAACAAAGATGCCACAAGAAAGAAAAACTATAGATCAATCTCTCTAATGAATCCACATGCTAAAACCTTCAACAAAATACATGCTAATCTTATTTAACAGCACAACAAAGAAATTATGCACCATGACCAAATGGGTTTCATCCTTGGTATGCAAGGATGGTTCAACATAAAATCAACCAATGAAAGTGGAGGAATCACACTACCAGACCTTTAAACAATCTATAATGCTACACTGGTCAAAACTTCATGGTATTGGCACAAGGATAGACATACTGAACAATGGAACAGAATTGAGAATTTTGGTATAGATCTTCACATATACAGTCAATTGATATTCTGCAAGGCCACCATGCCTAATCAACTGGGAGAGAATGGCCTCTTCAGCAAGTGGTGATAGAAGAACTGGATGTCTATGTCCAAAACAATGAGAGAGGAGCACCATCTCACACCTTATACAAAAATTAACTCACAATAGATCAAAGAACTAAATGTAAGTGCCAAGAAAATAAAGACCTTTCAGATAATGTAAGGAAGCATCTATAAGATCTGGTATTAGGAAATGTTTTCATGAACTTTACAACTAAAGCATGAGCAAAGGAAGAAAAAAAAATAGATAAATGGGACTACCTCAAAATTAAGAACATTTGTACCTCAAAGGACTTTATCAAGAAAATAAAAAGCCAGCTTACTGAATGGGAGAAAATATTATGAAACCATCTATCCAATGTATACCTTATATCCAACATATATAAAGAAATCCTACATCTCAAAAATAAAAAGACAAACAACCCATTATAAAATAGGTATCCTGATTTGAATAGACCCTTCTCCAAACAAGAAATACAAATGGCTATATAACACATGAAAAGATGCCCAATATCACTAGCCATTAGGGAAATGCAGATCAAAACTACAATGAGATATCATCTTACACCCATTAGACTGGTGGCTATTAAAAAAAAACAGGACTACAAGGGTTGGACAGAATGTGGAGGAATGGGAACCCTCATTCACTTCTGGTGGGAATATAGAATGATGTGGCCATTGTGGAAGACAGTTTGATGGTTCCTCAAGAAGCTAAACAAAGAACTACCATATGATCCAGCATTCCCACTTCTGGGTATATAGCCAGAAGAATTGAAAGCAGAAACTCAAAGAGATATATGAAAACCAATGTTTATAACAGCATTATTCACTATTGCCAAAAGTTGGAAACAACCCAAATGTCAATCAACAGAAGAATGGATAAGCAAACTCTGCTATATACATACAATGAAATATTAATCAGCTATTAGAAGGAATGCAATATTAACACATGGGATAACATGGATGAATTTTGAAGACCTTATGTTGAGTAAAGCAAGCCAGGCACTGAAGAACATATATTACATGAACTCACAGATATGAATTAAGCAAATTTCACAGAGCTAGAGTCTGGAAGATAGGTTTACAGGTGACAGAAAGGAAATAGAGGGTTGTGAGTCAATGCTCATTTGGATAAAATCTATGATAAGGCAGAAGGATGTAGTTGTGCAGTGGATGGTCGTGACAGTGGTGCAGTGATGCTATTGGGTTGGGTGGAACTGGTCTCTGAAGGGGTAGGTTGGGGGATAGTTTGGATTGTCCATGGAAATGGTGGGGAGGGGAGGGGGAGGGAGTAGGGGAACTCTGGGGATATGCAGGTATGTGGTTAAAACTACACTTTGAGAATGTTCTTTTTGCAAAAACTGCAGGGGATGGTTACTGGCTTAGAGTGTTGGATGTGGAGACATGCATGAGAGGGCACATCTGAGGCAGACTTCTAGAGAGTCTGTGTGTTCATCTTGTCATATTGTGTGGTATCACTGGGTGGATACCTACACAATGAACAGGAAGTTGTTAAATTCCCATTCTGGCGAGTCCTGCTAAGTTCGCAGAGTGAGGGGTGGAAGTCTCTTGAGAGCATAGGCTGTGCCTAATAGGGGAGAACAGACCAGTATATCAAGCCCTCAATGTAATTGCAAGTAACTATGGATCTGGTTTTTTATGGAGTGAAGTTTGGTGGTTATGGGTCCTGAGGGGAGAGGCAAAGAGGAATAGAATTGATGGAACATGATGTATTTTGGAAGCATTGGAATTGTTCTACATTATCTTGTAATGATGGATACAGGCCATATTAAATTTCATCAAAATTTATATTAAGTGTATTGTCCAAAATGTAAATCATAATGTAAATCATTGACCATGGTTAGTAGCAATTCTTCAATATTTGTATATCAATTTTATCAAATGTACTATCCACATATAAAATGTTATTAATAAGGGAAAGGGAAAAAGGGAGGGTCCCTTGGGTATATGTGAATCCCTTATATTCTGTACATGACTTTTCTATAACCTAAAGCTTCTTTGAAATTAAAATGAAAAAATAAGACACTGCAGGAATATATGGAAGGAAAAATCACTATACATACATACAGACATGTATGTAGACAACAGATCTAACAGTAATGAAAGACATAATGTCAATTTTAAAAATTATTTTTATTTCAAATTTTTTAATGTTTGTATTTTAATTATTTTTTATAACTATCATTATTTCATATTCTTATTAATTTTATTTGTTTTTTTTGTTGGCTTAATATTTGAAGAAGTTTTGGATCACAGAAGTGTTACAAGTCTGTCAGGGGAGGATCATTGGTGCAGGGTGTCAAGGATGGGAGATGCATAGGAGGAGGTTCACCTGGGGCATACCTATCTGTCATGAATGTGTTCAAGTGTTCACAGGACATTGTCACAGTCAGTGAAGATCCACACAATAACTGAAAGAATATGGAATTCCCATCCTGGGGAGTTCTGCCACATTCTCTAACAGGACAGCAAGTATCCCCCAAGTGCAGGGGCAGTCACTAGTGAAAGAGGGTGAAACATTGACAGGCCCATGCTATTGATGATGGTATGTATGAAACTTTTCTTTTGAAATTCAATATTAGGTTAGCATAACATGGTGCCTAAGAGTTACATCCTGAGAACCTCCTTGTTGCTCAAATGTGGCCTCTCTCTAAATGAAATTCAGCATATAAATGCATTACTTTCCCACCCTCATGGGACATGACTCCCGGGGATGAACCTCTCTGACACCAAAAGGGCAAACTAGCAATGCAACTGGAAAAAGACCTTGCCCAAAAGGCAGTAGTGGTAATACAAATGAGTTCTTATGGCTAAAAGACTTCAAATTGAGTCAGGAGGTCATTTCAGAGGTTATGCTCATGCACATCTCAGCAGGATCACATTGACTATCAGATTAAGTATTGCCTCAAATAGTGAGGCTCCTGAAGGCTCAGTAGACATCTAAACACTATAGACAGGCAGACATCTTAGGTGTTTGGTACCCTGCCAGTGGGCCTTACTGTGGTATTTATGCTCCCCAGTCTGACAGATTTGCACTCGGTTGTGGTCTCCATATGCATGGCTCTTCTGCCCCTTCTTTTTCAACCTATAATTAGTACTAGAGTTGATATGTTTATGTCCAAGAGACATAAATCTTTGAGCCATTCATGTGCCAGTTGGGCCCTGAATCTCAGCAGAGTTGTAACATCTACTCTCCAACACATTGGATTCACCCAGGACAACTAACAAGGTGATGATGATGAACAACAAACATCCTAAGGAACAGACAGTGTCTGCAATTGCAAGCAAGACAGTCTCATTGGATCTAAGCCCCCTCTCCATTAGAATTGGAGTGGGCATCACCATCCTAGAATCCTCAGGAATGGGAAATGAAAGTTAGACTAGAGTAGACTTACTGTTATTTTACTCTAGACTTATTATGATTCTAGCAATGGAAGAACTTTTACCATTGTTGTAGAGGCAGTATCCTCCAGAGGTTGTGAGGTGAAAGAGAGGAAAATAGATGTGTAATATGGTGGCATTTTCAGGACATTGGAATTGTCCTGAATGATGCTGCAATGATAGATACAGGTCATTATATAGATTGTCATATCTTACAAAGTTTTGTGGGAGAGAGTGTAAACTATAATGTAAGCTATATTCCACACTGAGTGGCAATACTCCAATATGTGTTCATCAATTGTAACAAACGTACCGTACTAATGAAAGATGTTAATGGGGGAAAGTGTGATAGGGGTAGGGAATCCCCTATATTTTATATGTAAAATTTATGTCATCTAAATATCTTTTAAAAATTTTAATGTATAAAATTTAAAATTAAAAGATTAAAATATAAATTGAGTCTCAGGGAGTGTGTGTAGCTCATTGTTTGAGCATCTCGTTCCCATGTATGAGGTCTTTGTTTAAAAAAAAAAAGTGAGTCTGTTGTAATAAAAAAATAGATGGCTTATAATTTTTTCCCATTCTGTCATTCTATGTCTTTTGAATGAGGAGTTCCATCCATTAATATTCAATGTTATTATGGTATAGACATTACTTACCTTGTCCATTTTATCCTTTGGCTGTCTGTTTTCATATCTTACTATTTTCTGTCTTTTAACCCTTCCAGCTTTCCTTATTTATTATCTTCATTACTACACTCTTCCCCAAGCTTCTCATCCTTCTCATTTCCTTTCAGACTGTAACATATCCTGCAGTATCTTTTGTAGAACCAGTCTCTTGGTTACAAACTCTGTTTTTATTTGTCTGTGAAGATTTTAAACACTTTTGAAAGATAGGTTTTCTGGAGACAGAGTTCTTGGCTGGTAATTTCTTCTTTCAGTACCTTAAATATATTATACATACTGTCTTCTTACCTCCATGGTTTCTGATGAGACATCAGAACTTAGACTTATTAAGGCTACCATATAGGTGATACATTGCTTTTCTCTTGCTGCTCTCAGAAACCTCACTTTATGTTTGGTATTTGATATTCTGAATAGTTAATGTCTTAGAGTAAATCTATCCAAATTTATTCTGTTTAAATTCTGGAATACTGATATTCATGTCTTTCATATGGATTGGAAAATTTTCAGTCATTATTTCCTTAAAAATTCTTTCTGTCCTTTTTCCACTCTCTTCTCCTTCTTGGATTTCTATAAAGCATATGTGTGTGTGTTTCATGTTATCATACAATTCCTTGAAACCCCATTCAATTTTTCTATTCTTTTCTTTCTGTTCTTCTGTCTTTTTCAGTTCAGATGCTCTGTCATCTAATTCACTATTTCTGTCCTCAACCAAATCAATTCTGCTATTACATACTTTTAATCTCATTTAATCTCATTTCCATAAATTCTGTACTTTTCTTTACAGGCTTTCAAATTGTTGTTTTTGCTCACACAGTGTCATCTAAAATCTTTCACTTCATTAGTCATATTTTCCTTAAACTTCTTGAACTCACTAAGCAGATTGGTGTGAACATCATTAATTAGTTGTCTTTACTCCTGTGTCTCATCTGGATTCTTGGTTTGTTCCTTTGCTGGGCCATATCTTTCTGTTTCTTAGAATGTCTTGTTATTTTTTGTTGGTATCTAGGCATCTGATTGTGGTGGTGATTTTACACTGTTCTTCAATTTCTTTCTCTTGCCTAGTGTTTAGTTTTTTTTTTTTTTTCACAAT
>JAQZBX010044731.1:0-21272 GCA_029593785.1 Cabassous unicinctus
AAAAAAAAAAAAAAAAAAAAAAATGTCCTACTTAGAATGGGTTCAGACCCACAGGAATGGACTGAGTTTAAAAACATGTTTTTCTGGGATGCATACCAGTTCAAAACACCATAGGGGTGATGAAAATGTTTTAAAATTAGATTGTAGTGATGGTTGCACAACTCTGTGACTATACTAAAATCTATATAGATTTTATAAATATATTTGTAATATCTATATAGTTATTATAAAGTGTTCTATATAGAATTATATACTTTAAATGGGTAAATTGTATGGTACTTGAAGTATATGTTAATAAAGCTGGATTTCTTTTTATTTGTTTGTTTTTAAAAAGACCAAAGGTAGCAATAAACACACACCAGTATATATCTGTTCAGATGCCTGGGCTGCTGCAGAGCTGTGGATTCCTAATATATTGAGGTGTATTTAAGTGTCATTGCCAAGATTGAGAACCACCAAAGTATGTAACATTTTTACTTATACACTTCTGATCTGAAGATCCAGTTTTTGCTCTAGCTTCCCCTAAACTTAATAAATATTCTTATTTTTGAGAGGCAAATGCTATCAGCAGTAAAAATTTTTTAAAAAGATTCTAAAAGTAGTTGTAAGCATTTTCCTATAAAATTAAACCTTCCTATCCCACCCCAAGCCCAGTAAGGTTAAAATGGCAGAAAACCTCTATAAGCAGGAGAGAAGCATCTGACCCTGTTCCTCACCTCTAGAGATATGGGCTGGGCAGTGTCAGGTCCACCTGGGCCCACCTGCTAGGCCCTGAGGTGCAGAGTGCTGAGTTAATTTTATTTCTCAATTCAACGTACCTTATTGTTATTTGTCCATGGGAGGCTCCTCTCTTATCTTATTTCATTATTCCCATTTTTCCTCAATTCCCCCATATGCAACCATTCTAAAGTGTTTAATGTCTATATTTTTGTATGTGCTTTTACATCATATGTATTGTTTTGTGTGCAAAAGTTTTAATTTATGTAAATTTATGTCATTGTTATCAAGTTATCTATTTCATCCTGTTTCTCACTTATGTGCTATTTTACCATTTTGAAAGGAAATGGGAAGCCCAGAGCCCTGCAATGAACACTCATTTATCACATGGTTTATGGAATGTCAATCTCTCAGACAAGGAGGGAGGTTGCATGGTTAAGAGCTCTGGGTTTTTTCAGAATGCTGGGGTTCAAATTCCAGCTCTGCTTTCTAGTGGAAGTGTAGTATAGGATAGTTTACTTAACTTCTTTGCCTTTCAGTTTGCTCACTTGTAAAGTGGCAATACTGATAGCACATATCTCATAGGTTATTGTAAGGATTAAAAAAGATAAGCATTTCTGGGCTGTACCTCTAATTGGAGAAAAATCCCAATGCAGATTGTACTGCAAACCACTTATGACTTCCACATCCTTTTGGAATGTTCAGTGGTCCCCTTAATTGTAGTTACTTAAATCCTTTCCAGTGGTTTCTTCCTGCTCTTCCCAGATCCTCAAATCACATCCTCCCCAGCAGCCTCACACTCAGAAAATAGAGTTATTGAGGTAGAACCTTTGATGTATCATCCCTCCTTCCAAGCAAAGCTCCTGTATTTCCTTCCAGCTTTCTCATCCCAGAGAAGTAGAAAGTCTGCCTTTCCAAGCTTAAGTCTTCCACCTTCCCTAGAGAGTCAAGGTCTCTGCCCTTGAGGAGCTGGCATACAGGGGTAGGGAGACAGGCAGTAAACAATCTGTAAAGAAAATAATTTCAGCTAGCCACAATGTTTCGAAGACAACATAGGGAGACTTTAATTGGGTAGAAAGGGAAGGCCTTTCTAAGGAGGTGACATTGATGCGGACACCAAGCTCATCCTATAAAGAACACCAGGCAACGAACTCTAGACAGAGAGAACAATCTGTATAAAGACCCTCAGGGGAGAAGTAGCTTGACCTGCATGAGCTGCAGAAGGTCGGGCAGTGATGTTAAAGAACAGTAAGCAAGGGAGAGAATAGGGGAGTGCAGGTCACAGCAGTGCTATCCTACCCGACTTTCTATGTTGTTGAAAATGTTCTTTATCCATGCTTTCCAATATGGTAGCCACTAACTACATGTGGCTATTTAAATTTAAGTTAGTACAAATTAAATTTGAAAATTCAGTTTTTCAGTTGCAATAGCCACATTTCTGATGCTCAGTAGTCATATGCAGATAGTGGCTACTATGTTGGTCAGTATGGAGTCAGAGGGTAAGCAGGGACCAGCTCAGAGGGGACTCTGCCCACCAAGCTAAGTAGTTTGGATTATTTTTCTAAGTGTAATGGAAAGCCACTGGAGGGTTTGAAGCAGGGGACTGCTAAGATTGATTTACACATGAAAAAATCTCTGGGACTGCTAGGAAGGAGGCATTCTAGAGAGGCAAGAGAGCAAAGGGGGAGACTAATTATAGTCATTGCAGTAGCCCAGGAGAAAGACCAGGGTAGCTTGGTCCAGGGTGGCAGCAGTGGAGGAAAGAAATGGATGGATTCGAGATTTGTTTTGGTGATAGATCCATCAGAAGTAGTTGATGAATTAGATGTGAGATGTCATGGAAAGAAAGGCTTTTGCTTTGAGCAAAAATGATTCTGCTACATGTATCAATGCCATTAATGAGGCTTTTCCTGTTTTTCAAGTGGATCAGTTTCTCTTTCTCTCTTCCAATTATTGATCTGTTTTAATGATTACACTTACAGCATTTCCGGACTGCTTGATGTTGCTAGTGGACTCTGCCTCTCCTTTCCCAACTTCACTGACATTGCTGTTTTCCAGGTCACCAGTGACTTTCTCACTGTCAAATAAAATGGCTAATTTTTAGTTCCAATCCTGCTTAATCACTGTGATAACCCATTCCCTTTCTCCATTGACTTTTAGGCCACCCTCTCTGATTCTCTTCCTGTCTCTCACCTGTGCCTTCTCCTCAGTCTGTCTTTTCCTCCTTGGCTCCCTCCCATCCTTGGCCTTCCCAGCATCAATTCCTGTTTTTTCTCCGTTATACAACCTTGGTAATCGATTCACTGTGTTGCCTACATCTACCATCTGTATTTTGCAGGCTCACAGACCTATGAGATAATGGCACCAGCCTTTTTTATGAGCTGGGAACTTTTCCCAAGCTCTTGTGGGGTAGGTATGACAAGCCTAATTTTCACATGAGGAAGGTAAGTGTCAGTAAGTGTAAGACTTTGTCAAAGCTCACAGAGTTAAAAGTGGCAGAGCTTGGATTTAAAACCAGGCCCAAGTTGGGGGAGAAATACACCAAATAGAAGATATGGACTATAGTTAGGAATATTTTGATGATGCTTTTTCATAATTTATAACAAATGTTTCACAACAATACAAGGTGTTGGTAGGATGATGCATAGACGCTCTGTATGATGTTATACATGTTTTGTAAATTCACAACTTTTACCTTTTACTATACAATTATCGTTTTTGTATGTTCATGTATGAAGGATGGGATATACTTAATAACATTTTTTTTAATGGAAAAAAAAACAGGCCCAAGTGGCTCCTTAGTTTTTGTCAAAACTGCTATAATTACTGCTCTCTGTAGCCACAGCTCAGACCTCCATAATTCTAGAGCTATACTTGGAGCCACCTAATGGACAACACATGCATGTAACTCAGGCATTTGAACATAGGCATACAATTAAATTTATCACTTGCTCCTTACCTTCTACCAGCCTCACGAACAAACATTAACAAACCTGAAACACCTCCTCTCCTTATATTTCTTATTTGGTTTCATGGCACAACAATCAACCCAGTTTGTACTTGTCTTTTACTTCTTCTCTACCTTCCCATTTTCAGATGGTTTCCAAGTCCTCCAGTTTATACCTCAGAGGTGTCCTTTACCTAAAGGAACTCACACTCCTTAAGTTTGAGCACCATTCTAGCCTGCCTCAGGATCACCTGGAAGGCTTTTTAAAATCCATATCACTGGTGAGTAACTAACATCAGAAATGAAAAGGAGGACATTACTACTGAACCTGCTGAAATAAAAAGACTGTAAGAGGATCTATGAACACCACCAATAACTTAAATAACTTAAATAAAATGGACAAATTCTTGAAACACACTACCTACATTGACTTGAGAAGAAATAGAAGCTCTCAACAAACCAATTGCTAGTAAAAAGACTGAATCAGTAATCAAAACACCCCAACAAAGACAAGTCCTGGGCCAGATGACTTCATAAAGCAATTCTGCGAAACATTTCAAGAAGACTTAATTCTAATGCTGCTCAAACTCTTCTAAAAATTAAAAAAGGAGGTAACACTCCCTAAATTATTCTATGAAGCCAAAACCCTCATACCAAAGCCAGAAAAAGATACCAAAAGAAAAGAAACTACAGGCCAATATCTCTTATGAAAATCCTCAACAAAATACTAGCAACCCGAATCCAACAGCATATTAAAAGAATTATACACCATGATGCAGAGAGGTTCATCCCTGGCATGCAAAGTTGGTTCAACATAAGGAAATCAATTAATTTTCAGGACCTTGTGTTAAGCAACGGTTTCTTAGACTTTACAACCAAGCACAAGCAACAAAACAAAAAAATAGATAAATGGGATCTCATAAAAATTAAATTTTTTTGTGCCTCAAAGGACTTTATCATGAAAGTAAAATAACCTACACAATGGGAGAAAATATTTGGAAAGCATATATCCAATAAAATTTTAATATCCAGAATATATAAAGAAATCCTTCAACTTAACAACAAAAAGACAAACTAATTAAAAAATGGGAAAAGACTTGAATGGACATCTCTCCAAAGAAGAATACAAAGGGCCAGAAATCACATGAAAAGATGCTCAACAGCATTAGCCATCAGGGAAATGCAAATCAAAAAACTGCAATGAAATACCATTTCACAGCCATTAGAATCATTGCTGTTTTAAAAAACAAACAAACAGAAAATAAGTGTTGGAGAGAAATAGAAACATACATTCATTGCTGGTGGCAATGTAAAATTGTGCAGTTGCTGTGGAAGACAGTGTGGCAGTTTCTCAGAAAGTTAAGCATGGAACTACCATATGACCAAACAATCCCACTGAAGCAATCTTCATATAGGGAATAAGTAGATGGATCTGAAACCTGGCAAGACCACTTGGACACTGATACCCCCAAGATGGCTGCTAAAAGATCCTCGCGAGATTTCCGCCACCCAGAATGAGATTCCCAGAGATTCCCAAGAGATTCTCTGGATATTCTCCGGAGAATTCTCCATTATCATTGGCCCCACCTGGGGGATTGATGGGTGGGGTAATCAATCAAAACAGCAAAAACCTGGGACTCCTCCCATGCCATTAGCAAAGGGGTGGAATAATTAACAGTTTAAAAAGCAGGCGTAAAGGTCAAATCTCTCCTGCTCACTGCTCTGGCTCCCAGCGGCTCCCAGCACCTCCCACTCTGTTGCTCTTGCCCCTGCTGCTGATTTCAGCCCTCGTGGCTTCTGTGCCCTGCTCTCGCCATGTCCCCCCTGTGCAGATCAACATGCAAGTAAAACCTGGGAATTTATAATCTATAATGAGAAATTGTAGTCTATAAATCAGCCCTCTCTATCACTCTTCAGCCCCTTACCCTCTATCGGGGACCCATGATCTGTTATTTTCTCCCATTTGTCTTCTCTCCCTACCTTAATAAATTACTGGCCTAACTCACCTGACGTGCTCTGAAATTCATTTCTGCAGCATAAGTCAAGAACCTAGATTAAATCCAGTAACACCACTACTAGGTGTATACCCCAAAGAACTGAAATCAGGGACTTAAACATATTTGCACACTTATGTTCATAGCAGAATTATTCACAATTGCCAAAAGATGGAAGCAACCCAACTGTCTGTCACCCGATGAATGGATAAGTAAAATGTGGTATATGCATACAATGGAATATTATTCAGCCGTAAAAAGGAATGAAATCCTGATACAGGCAACAACATGGATGAACCTTGAAGACATCAGGTTGAGTGAAGTAATCCAGACACAAAATGACAAATATTTGATCTCACTGATTTGAAACTATTAGAATAAGAAAACTCATAGAGCCAGGGGCTAGAATACAGGTTACCAGGGGATTGGGGTGGGGATAGGGAGTGGGAAACTAAGGCTTAAAATGTATTAACATTCCTATTTAGGATGATGGAAATGTTTTGGTAATGGATGGTGGTGATGGTAGCACAATATTGTGAACGCAATTAACACAGCTCTGTAATATATATCTGAATATGATGAAAAGGTGAAATGTTAGGTTGTATATATGGTAACAGAATAAAAAAAAAAAAAATCCATTCATACAGTGAATCCTAAGTTAAATCATGAACTTTAGTTAATAGTATAATTATAAAAATGTGTTAGCATTAATTGTAACAAATGTCTTACACTAATACAAAGTGTTGGTGGTGGGGTGGTATATGGGAGTCCTAGATTATACTTCTCTAATAAGGAAATAAAAATAAATAAATCCATGTCACTGGGCCCCACCCCCAGAATTCTAATTCAGTAGGCCTGGGCTAAGGCCCAGGATGAGTATGTCTGACAATTTCCTCCATGATGCTCCGGGACCACACTTTGAGAACCGATGGACTAGAGCAAGTCATGGACCTTAACAGCACTAAGCATAGTGCAGTGTAACTGGGATAGTGCCAAGTGCAGCAGAAACACAGAAGAAAAAGGGATTCCTTTTGCCTGGGTGTAAACAGGAAGGCTTTGGGAAACCTGCTATAGATGTGATGAGAACATTCTGCTATGCTGGTTCTTCTAATTAGCCTCACCATTCATTAATTTTAAAAATTCAGTTTGTGAAGTAAAAATTCTAATTTACGACTGTAGAATTTCACATTTGAAAACAAGTATAGTTTATAATTAAGAGAGTGGGAGGAAATAAGATGCAGAAAGGAGTAAGAATGGCAATAGTTGGTATTTTCCCTAAAAGAGATGTAAATAAATATAGAAGTCCTCATATTTACAGAATAAAAGACCAGGCAACCATCAGATGGCTGGGAATGGGGACTCTTTGTCTCTCTGAGAAACAGACTCTATTACCCCAATACCTCCATTATCCAGACTCTTATTTCTTTCATTATTTCTCCATTATTTCTTTCCTGGCTCACAAATTGAGTGTTAACACCTCATCCCCCTCTCCATTGTCTCCTCCCCAGCAGTTAGTCTAAGCTAGAATCTGCCCAGCAGCCTCCGAATCCACACCCATTTTCATAGGTCCTTGCAAAAATGATGAAATGTCTAGTCTACATTCAAATCGCCAGGCAGAGGGCACGAGAGGACAGAGAGAAAGACAAGGAGAGCAGCACAGGGCTGGCAGTGTCAGCTGCTTCTGCCTCTCCTGACCCTTAGGGCCTAACCCTGCTCCAGTAATGTGCAGAGCCCTGGAAACTGTGGCCGCTGCCCCCCTGGGAAGTATACGTCACTCCTGGAGGATGCGTGGCTGTGGGTTGGAACTAATTAAAGTAGCATAGGATGGAGAGAAGCCGAACGGCGCCATGGGGATCTTGTTTATTTTCTCACTTCATAGCTTCTGTCGCTCTCGCCACA
Source organism: Cabassous unicinctus (assembly GCA_029593785.1). NCBI lineage: Eukaryota > Metazoa > Chordata > Mammalia > Cingulata > Chlamyphoridae > Cabassous > Cabassous unicinctus. The sequence continues at coordinate 7,558 of JAQZBX010044731.1, forward strand.
CTCCAGATCTACAAGCAAATGTTCTGTCCAGAAAATGAACAACAACAACAACATGAATGAGAGCACAGAGAAGTGTAGTTCACAGGATTTTAATAATTACACAAAATAACAGTGTAAGAATAAAACTGACAGTGATAAAGAGAAAAAACAACAACCCCATCACCCCACCATTTTAACATGTCCACTAAACTACAGGTATTTTTCAGGAAATGGGGCTTCCAGTCCTTGTTCTTATATTTGTACATATATTTGTTATCAGCGTATTGATCAAAGATCCTCAACCCTGGCTGCCTGTGCACATCCAGTCCTCTAGGGTTGGGGTTCACGCAACTGTGCCTATATTTTCGTTAACTTTTTATTGAAGTAAACCTATCACATCATAAATGTAAGTAAAGCTCATTGAATTTTCACAAACTCCGGTACCCAGCACCCATAGGGATAAGCAGATTATCACCAACACCTCAAGAGAGCCTTTGGTTCCAGTTAATACAACCCAGTGAAAGTTGTCAATATCCTGATTTCTAACATCATGGATTAGTTTTGTTTGTTTCTGTAATTAAAAAAAAAAAAGAATTATAGCAATAAGTATATTTGTGTGTAGCTTCTTTCCCTCAATATTCTGTGAGATTCATCTGTATTGTTGCATGTAGTTGTGATGTATTCATCACGTTGCTGGATAGTATGTTTATTTATCCATTTTACTACTGATGGGCACTTAAGAAGTTCATCATTTTTAGATTGAGATATAACAAAATTAAGAATTTCCATTAAACAAGCCAGCATTAAGAGAATGAGATGTGGAAAAAAATATTAGCAATACATTTATAGAATAAAGGCCTTGTACCCTTGTTGCCGGGTTTTCTCTAGGTTCTTGGCTAAGCTACAAAAAATAAATTTTAAGTGCAAGCCAGTTTAGTTAGGCCAGTAATTTATTAAGGAAGGGAGGGAAGAGAAATGAGAGAAAATAACAGATTATGAGTCCCAGGTAGAGAGGAAAGGGGCTGAAAAGAGATAAAGAGGACTGATTTACAGACTACAATTCCCAATTACAGATTACAAATGCCCAGGTTTTACTTGCATGCAGTTCCACCAGGCAAGGGGGAAGAAGGCAAGAGCAGGGCATGTTGTTTTTGGCCTTTGTGCTTGCTATTTAAATCATTGATTACTCCACCCCTTTGCTAATGTCAGGGAAGGAGTCCCAGCTGTTTGCTGTTTTGATTGCTTATTCCACCCATCAATCCCCCTGGGAGGGCCCAATGATAAGATCCCTGGAGAATATCTGGGGCTTCTCCTGGCTTCTGGAGGAAATCTTGTTCCTCCAGAATGGGAGTTCTCTCAAAGGTCTTCCAGCAGCCATCTTGTGGGGTATTGTGGCCACGTGTTCAATGGCATTGGTTTTTCTGCCAGGTTCCAGTTCTATTGATTCCTAATCTACTAGCCCACCTCATCTGAATATATACAAACTCCTACATATTAAGTAAAAAATACATATTGGGTGTGAAAAACAACTCAATTAAAAAAAGACTTGACACATGACAAAAGAAAATATCGAAATGACCAATTTAAACATATGCTCAGAGTCATTAGTGGTTTGGGAAATGAAAATTAAAACACATACAGGTATGGTTAAAATTAAAAAGAAAGAAATGATGAGGATATGGAACAATGGAAAGTCTCATACGCTGCTGGTATGAGTGTAAATTTATATAACCACTTTGGAAGACTCTTTGGTGGTTTCTACAAAAGCTGATCAGATGCATATGCTATGACTCAGCAATTCTATTTCAGATATATACCTCTCAGGAATGGGTACATAGGTGCACCAAAAGACAAGTAAAAGACGTTCATAGCAGCAGATTCATAAAGGCCCCAAACAGGTATCTCTGTGCTTAAGATGCTCTACAGTAATTTTCAGATCAATCAAGGCTGAGAACAATAACAGGAAAAGCAATTTTGAAAGAATTTAATTTTAAATTTTCATTTGGTGTGCTGACTCAATAGAATAATAAGAAACCATTAGGGGAGTGGGTGTAGCTCAGTGGTTGAGTGCCTGTTTCCCATGTAGGAGGTCCTGGGTTCAATCCCCAGTACTTCTTTGCAAGAGGTAAAAACTAAATGATGGAAAGGGCTAAAAGGTGACTTATAAATTACTAAGTGTCTTGTTATTTTTTGAAATTCTAAATATTTTTTCATATAATTTTTTTTCTCATGCAATAGAATTTTAAGACGCCTTTTGCCCTGATGGTAGGATCTAATATGGGAAGGTGTTAAAGTCAGGAAAATAATAATAATTCTGTAATAACTCTGTACTGAAATATGATACAATGATTCCTGAAATTCAAAAGGAGGTGAGAAACTCTTTCCCCGCCCAGTGAAGCCACCTGTTCTTCAGGGAACATCAACCAGCGCAATCAGTAGTCTCTTACTAAAGAGGCACCAAGTGTGAGCCAGGCTCTCCGCTAGGTCTCTAGTCTTCTAGTTATTCTTAACCTTTTGACTGCCTTGAGTTATTTTACTGCAATTTGGCAGGCTGGAGTTGAGACTCAGAGAGGCAAGGTCACCTGTAAAAAGGTCACACAGCCTGCAGATTATAGAGCCAGATGCTCCTGAGGAGATAGATGTTTCTGGTGCTTTTAACGGAGAAACATTTATATAGGACTTTCTATCTGCTGAGCTCTGGGCTAAGTATTGGATTATGTCAGTGGATCCTGGAGGAGTGGAGACCTGGAAGTTGGCAGAGGAGGGCATTGTCATTTTGAGGGAAGGGGATGTTTATTTGGAAGATGGCAGCTATGGTGTCTGTAGTATGTGGGGCAAAAGGGCAAAAGTTTATTCACCTTTCCTGGTTGTGACTGGGCACTGGATGGATGGGAGGAGAATAATATGCCCACCTTTGACATTTGCATGCTGCTCTGCAAAATAAGGATACACACTAGAGTTGAAGGTTACAGTATAGGTGGCCAGTAGTCTAGGAAGGTGGAGCATCTGTTTGCTAAACAGTATAATGGAAGCTAGTACTTTTTTGGGGTGGGAGGTTCAGGGGACAAACTAGGGTCAATATGGTGAGGGATGTTAGGCATGATATTCTAGTCAGGCCTTCCAGGGGCATTTGGTATGAAGAGTGGTGTGGCAGACCTGGGCTGCCCAGGCTTAACCATGTCTAAGAGGTGGGTGTCAAGAGTAGTGTTGAGCTAAAGAGACTGCGGTCAGGTCCATAAATTGACAGTAGTGGCCTTGGCTGCAGGCTGTACATTTATTTGTCCTAATAAATCCTTCTCATCTCCCCATCCCCCCTTACCCTTTACACCTAGAACTTCTTAGGGATGTGGTGGTTCTCAGAGAGATGATGTGTCCTTCTCTACCTGTGCTGGGGCTTGATGGCAGAGACATCTAACTCCTAAGTCTGATTGGTGGACTGGGCCAACAAGATGTTACCGGACCCAGGTACAAGGCATCAAACCTCAACTAAGTGTGAAGCTGTGGAGGGTAACCATCAAAGAATGGCCACCTACTACCATTTGTTGAATACCTGCCCTGTGCTTAATACTGTAATTCATGCTTTATAGGTAACTTACTTTACCTCTACCTCTCACAACACTTTTCAAGTGTGAATATTTTAATTTCATTTAACAGTTGGGACACTTAGAATAAGAGAGGTAAAGATGCTTGCTTAAGGTCCCACAACATTTAAGTGACAGCTGGTTTTTAACTTGGTTTGTGTGATACTAGATATCATGTCCTCCCTACTGTACAGCATGGCCTGGCAAAGTCAGGCTGGAGAAATGTCCAAGCATGTAGTCAATGCTCCAGGCCTGGGACCTAGGGTTTGGAATGAGCAAATCCAAGATCTAGACCATGCATATTCAAAGGGAGTAATATCACCCACATGCAGGCAAAAATTGGTTCTTGGTAGGGGGCAAAAATCTTAAGTATTACAATGGTATGTGGCCCTAAAGGGCCACAGTACACAAATACATATGCAATGTTTATGTGGTATTAAAATTTCATGGAGTGTGGTGATAGCAATTAGGGAAAGATGCCTAAAATAGATCCAAGAGATGGGTGATAATTTTTTTAAAAGTTGAGAAACATTGCTCTAGATATCAGAGAGAAGAGTGTAGACTTTAACCTATCACCCTGAAGGTCCAGTCTCCAAAGGTACATGGAAGGGATGGGTTTTGCTTAATTTTACCTGGAAGAAAACCTTACTGTACCCTGGGAAGAAATAAAGTGTTTCCCCTTCAAATATTCTGAACCTGACCCACAAAACTATGTCCTAAAGGTCCTATTGAGCTGCCCTGAGTTACTGGTTGCAGGGTTTTCAGTGGGTCCAGAGAGTAGAAAATATAATTGTGAGCAATTATGAGCAGGGGTGGTTTGAGTAGATTTACTCTTCCAGATTCATGCTACTCAGAATGCTGTCCTTAGAAGGTGGCATCAACACCACCTGGGAACCTCTTAGAAATGCAGAATCCCAGAACCCCACTCAGACCTACTGAGTCAGAAAGTGCATTTTAACAAGATCTCTAGTTAGTTTGTATGCATATTAAATTTTGAGAAGCACTGCTCCAGGCTGGTGGTTCCCAGGCTTGGCTATACATTAGATTCACCTAGAGAGATTAAAAACTATAAGATGCTGTGGCAGTTTGAGATTATTGATGAATTCCAAAAAGAAATGCTGATTATGTTTGTAAACTGGTCTACTCCTCTAGGCTAGTGATACTTTAAATTGTATTGGATTCAGAGGTTTCACTCTTACTTGATTAAATAATGATTAAGGCTTTGATTGGGCCACATCAGTAGGATGTTGAGTCCCCACTCCCTTGGTGGGCAGAGACTCACAGAGAAACAACACTGCAGAGAAGAGAGTTTGGAGTTTTGAGCTGGAGCCCTGGAAAGTAAACACACAGGAGAAAAACACAGAGGAACAGAGACAGCTCCATAGACATGTCAGAAGCCCTGGGAAGAGAGACAAGCCATTCACCTGATAGCTTATAGCTGGCCTTGTGGAGAGAGTTTAGCAGTTGAGCCCAGAGAAAAATGACCCTGGGAGAGAGACGAGACTTATCCCAGCCTACAGATGATTTTGGAAGAAGCTTGGACCATGGAGCCTTAAGAAGAAGAGGAAGACTGAACCATTGCAAACATCACCTGCCATCTCGCATCAACACGTGGCAACAGACTTTGGTGAGGGAAGTAACTTACGCATTATGGCCTGGTAACTGTAAGTTTCTACTCCACATAAATACCCTTTTATAAAAGCCAATAGATTTCTGGTATTTTGCATCAGCACCCCTTTGGCTGACTAATACAGATGCTCACTGCTGTGGAAATAGTTTGACAGTTACTTAAAAAGTTACACCTAGAACTACCATAGGACCCTGCAATCTCACTTCTAAGTATACCCAAAAGAATTGAAAGCAGGAACTCAACAGATATTTATACACCAATGCTCATAGCAATATTATTCACAATAACCAAAAGGTAGAAACAACCCAAATGTCCACGAGGAGATGAATAGAAAACCATTATATACTACAGTGGACTATTATTCAGCCATAAAAAAGAATGAGTTCTGATACATGTTACAACATAGATAAACATTGAAGATGTCATGTTGAGTGAAATGTCAGACACAAAAAAAGGACAGATTTTGTATGATTCCACCTATAAGAAATACCTAGAGTATGCAAATTCTTAGAGACAGAACAGTAGAATCCAGGTTACCACGGACAGGGGTGGGGTGGGGTGGGAATGGGGAGTTAATGCATAATAGGTGCAGAGCTGATTTTCCCTCAGGGAATGGATGTTTGTGAGGAAAGCACAACATTGTGAATGTGATTAATACCACTGAATTTTAAGCTTGTGGATGGTTGAGATAGGAAATTTTATATTGTAAACAAATATGTTGTATATTTGTTTCCACAATTTAAAAAAGAGAGAGACTAAAGAGACAATGAAAAGTAATGCAATACATGATCCTGGACTGGATCTAATATTGGAGGAGAAAATGCCCAAAGGGACATTTTTAAGACAACTGAAAAAAAAAGGGAATATAGACTGTATGTTTTATATCAATGTTAAATTTCATGAATTTGATAACTGCACTTAATGAGGTTCATAAGTGCATATCCTTGTTCTTAGGAAATGTACATGGACGTATTAAGTGTTCAAGGAGCACGATATATGAAACCTACTCTCAAATGTTTAGAAAAGATAGATAGATATAGAGATAGATAGAAAGAATGATACAACAAATGTGGCAAAATGAAGGGTAGGGGGTTGTCTTCATTTACCAGACAGCTATTACAAATATCACACAATGGGTTGACTTAAACAAGGATAATTTATGGGAAGCGGATGTGGCTCAATTGATAGGGCTTCCGTTTACCATATGGGAGGCCCCGGGTTCGTTTCCTGGTGAAGGCAAGCCAGCCCGCGTGGCGCGATAAGCTGACGCAGCAGGACGACCCAACAAAGGGAGACAAGCAGACACAGAAAAACAAACTGCAAATGGACACAGCGAGCACAAGCAGCAGGGGGGGATAAATAAATAAATAAATAAATAAAATCTTTAAAAAAAAAACAAAAAAACAAGGATAATTTATTGTCTCATGGTTTTTGAGGCTAGAAGTCCAAAATCAAGGTCTCAGCGGGCCATGTTTTCACCCAGAGTCTGTAGCATTCTGGTGCTGGCTTGCCACAATCCCTGGAGTTCCTTGGCTGGTATCTCTGTCTCTGTCACATGGGGTCTCTTTACTTTTACTAGATCCTGCTCTCTATCTATGTGACTTTTACTTCACATAGGTCCTAGTCCTTCCCAATCCATGTCCTAATTTTAATATGAGACCCTAAAAAGTTGAATGTGGGAACCCTCTAATCTTTAAATCTAAGAAATAACTTGGAGGCCTGTTTCTCTGCCCACACACAGAAGTCACCATATCAGTTCCTGCCATAAACAGGAACTTTCTTTCTTATCTCCCTTATCTCCCACCCTATCTCCTATGTGCATCAATCACTAAATGTTTCTGTAATCTTGCTTCCCTATTATCAGCCTGGAATTCTTATGTGATTTACAACCCCCATACCTGCCTGCTCCCCTGCACCCTGACCGCGAAAAAATCCTGAATAAAAAGTGTGCTGGGGATCAGCTCAAGAGCACAGCTTCTTCAGCTGTTCTCCCCCGATCTCTCTCAACTCTGTGTTAAGAGTAATTTCATTGCACCTTTGTGGGCTCTGCTGGACAGAGCCCCGCAAGACTTTGCAGGACGGATTCCTGCAGATGAGGATTTGATTTGTGTGTTATTCAGCCATCCACAGTATTAAACTTTGTGTTTAGTTTCAGAAATCTTTGCCGTGTGGTACAGGAAATCCTTATCTTTCAGAGCAGTCATAAATCCTTAAACTCATTGTGGGGTCCAGTAGGTCCCAAGCCCTGGCTCCCCATCCCTGAGGGAAAATCAGCTGGCAGCATGTAGCTGCCTGCATGCCCCAGGACAGAAGTTAAAATATAACAGACCTCCCCACAGGGAAACAATGTGCAGGTGGTATTATAGACTGTAGTTTTCTCCAGGCTGTACACTTCTCTCCTACAATAACATCACCAGACCCCATTTATGTGCTTCATGTGACACTAGCAGAAACTCTGTTATGGAATGTCTTTGTTCTGAGACCCTTTATATTGCCCCTCACTTTCCCACCTCTTTGCAGAGCGCTATCTTCATTATTTGGCCTTCTGCCATGGAAAAATCTCTTCTGTACGTAAGTTTCAATAAATAAAGCATATGTCTGATTCCCGTACCAGGTACGTTCTTTCGTCTTGCAGCCGCCCCGATTTGTGCCTTCAGGAGCTGTGTTGGAACATTCTTCATTTTCTCTCCTCAAGTTTCCAGTGCACTTAAAAGTAACCACTTAATCCTGTAGTACTCCCTTATTTTCACTAAAATGTTCTTTGGTAGCAATCAGTTTACCCAAATCCTTGCCTTCTGTAGGCATTTGGTTACAGATGCCTACAGATGATAATTCAGGTCACTCTTTTACATGCCATGGACTACTAATGTCCCTTGTACTACTAGTTCTTTGATTACATCAGTGAACCAACTCCAGATAATCCAAACTAATCTAGAGAACAATACTTAAGGTTCTGTTCCCATGGAACTACTTCTGGTACCAATTTCTATAACAGGTTCATTCAGGTTAACAACCACTATGATAGGACATGATATGATGTAATATGAAATAAGGTTGTTTTTTTTTAATAGGCTTTAGACCTTACACAATTGTGGGAAGCCATGAAGACGTCTATGGAAAGCTGTTGCCTCTATGCCTGGTGGTAGGCCTAAGGTCTCTGAAGTTAGCAGATTCAGGAGTTGGGAAGAAAAGCTGAATATGAAGCAGTGGAGAGTTGAGACAAACTGGAATGATGTCGTCTGTAAGTGCCTCCAACCGTGATGATGCAAGTGACCTTACCCCAAGAGCTAGAAGCGCCTGGGTCAGGACAAGGAGAGGCTGGAGGAGATCGGTGGTAGCTGTAGGAGCTTCGGGACCAGCTGCTGCCCCATGCCAATGAGGCGAGCCAGCAGATCAGTGGCAACATGAGGGAGCTGCAGCAGGACCTGGTACCTGCATGACCTTGAGACCTTAATAGCTGTTGCCTTACTTCCTTGGGCTAAATCTCATGCACATTTCTTTTATGGCTAACCGTAACTAACAGTCCCACAGGGAAGGGAATACTGGGGAACGTAGTTTCAACTTAGCTAAATTACCTGTGTATAAAACCACCACAGAAGGGGTTGGATTTGAGATTGATTTTGGAAATAGAGCCAATAGCAGTTGTTGATGAATTGGGTTTGGTAGGTGAGATAAAGAGGATTACTTGTACATTTCAAGCTTGAACCATTTTTTTCTTTTAGTCATGTCAATATCATTAATTATGTTCTCTCTCTCTTTTTTTTGTTTTTTTAATTTTCTCTTTTAGGAGGTACTGGGGCCAGGGATTGATCCCAGGACCTCATATGTGGGAAGCTGGTGCTCAACCACTGAGCTACACCAGCTCCCTGTTCTCTTTATTTTAAATCCCGATTACTTTTCCTTTCTTGAAAGTATATAATGATTTTGTTAATTAGCCTTTCAGGGCTAATTAATATTCAGGAGTACCTGAATATTGCCCCAGGTTATTGCTGTTATCCTCACATAATGCTTAGTCACCAACCTCCTGAGTCATTTCAAATTTTGATAATGTTGACCGACCTCTTGTTTGCCAGGTCAGCATCTTCTCCTGATTCCCCTCTTGCCTTCTTAGCCTCATTTGCCTGCCACTCCTTTAGTTGTTTTTCTAGTATTGGCATCCCAGGGTCCTGTCTTTCATTTTTCTCTTTGCTCTCGAAGGATGCTAAATTTCAGTATCTTGGGGCATGATACTAATACCCTGTGGCTTGCAATCTGCAAAGTAATAACACCTGCAATTTGTTGAGCAACTACCACACGTCATATATATATATATATAATTATACACTATATTAGCAATTTTTAAAAACCCTATAAAATTTTGTAAGAAAACTCTTGAGGTAGGTATTAATTATCCCAGTTTTCAAATGAGGAATTGAGAGCTCTGTAATGTTCAGGATTTTCCTTGAGCCATTTGGTAAGTGGATTGAACCTGTCTGACTTCTAAGCTGTTTTTAAGATGACTATAGTTTTTCTGACTAATGCTCCAGCTCAGATCTCTTCATTATCAGACTTAAATACCCAACAGCATGCCCAAGGGATTTAACCTGGATGTACCTTTATCATTTCAAACTTAATAATGTAAATCCATACTCAGTTTGATTAATCTCATCAACCATTCCACCACTCTAACGCCCATCTCCACCTAAAATAAACAACCCACCATAACATATCTCCTCTGATATTCCTTATTCTTTTCAAGGTTTTGTTCTCCAACAGTTTTCAAATCTAGAAACATCTTCAGGCACTCCATCTCCTGCACTGCCCATACCCAGGTGCTCACCAAGTCCTCCAGTGATGGAGTAAGAGGCATCTCTGCATCACTATGGCTTCCAGCATCATCTCCTGCCTCCTCCTTGACCTCCTGCCGCTGTTCTTTCCACATCCTGTTTGGCTCTCTACACTGCCGCTAGAATTATATTTTGAAAAAAAAAAATCAATCTGATCCTGCCACTTTGCTTTAAAACCTTTCTTGACTCCATTTGTCCACAGAATAAATATCAATCTCCTTGGTATGCCACCCAAAGCCCTTGGCAATTGGCCCAGCCTATCTTGCAGTCACACATAGGAGTGATAGTTTTTGGTGGATACAGATGCTGTTGAGGAGCAGGAAATTCATACTCATCTCAAAAGTTGACTGAATTCATTTAGACTTTTTATCATGTATCTTTTCAATCAATAGATACTGAAAAAGGACAACTATTACCATGTGGGGTTGCAATTTTATGTTGGTAGGAAAGGGGTTCTCATAATATAAACACTGGGAACCAACTAGATCAGATTTTCATGAAATATTTCTTCCAAGTTTCAGAGTTTAATTATTTCAAATAACTTTCTCATCCAAAGCACTTTCAAGGGTAAGTTCAACGGTGTGCCTAATTTGGTTTTGTATGTGTGTTTGGAAGGGAGAGGATAAGTTTTAATGTATGGCAGTGGTGGGATAGTTGCCCCCAGGCCTGTGTAAAGCAAGAAGGATTTTATTCTTGATTCTTTTTTTTTTTTACATTTCTCAATTAAATGTAATGGATACATACAAACTTTTTTCTGAATCAAGCAATATGTTACACAATATATTTGGTTTATAGTAACACATTCATACAGTATTTGTCCTTTTGTGTCTGGCTTGCTTCGCTCAACATAATGTCCTCCAGGTTCATCCATGTTGTCATATGCTTTACGACTTCATTTCTTCTTACTGCTGCATAATATTCCATCGTGTGAATAGACCACAGTTTGTTTATCCATTCATCTGTTGATGGACACCTGGGTTGTTTCCAACTTTTGGCAGTGGTGAATAATGTTGCTTTGAACATCGGTGTGCAGATTTCTGTTCATGTCACTGCTCTCAGTTCTTCTGTGTATATACCCAGTAGTGGTATTGCCGGGTCACGTGACAAGTCTATATTCAACTTCTTTAGGAACTGCCAGACAGTCCTCCATAGTGGCTGTACCATTCTGCATTCCCACCAACAGTGAAGAAGTATTATTATCTCTCCACATCCTCTCCAACACTTGTAGTTTTCTGTCTTTTTAATAGTGGCCATTCTGATAGGTATGAAATGAGATCTCATTGTAGTTTTGATTTGCATTTCCCTAATCATGAGTGATGTTGAGCATTTCTTCACGTGTTTTTTTTGCCATTTGTATTTCTTCTTTGGAGAAATGTCTATTCAAGTCTTTTGCCCATTTTTTAATTGGGTCGTTTGTCTTTTTATTCTTTAGTTGTAACATCTCTTTATATATCCTGGATATTAAACCCTTACCAGATATGTGATTTCCAAATATTTTTTCCCATTGAGTTGGTTGCCTTTTCACCCTTTTGACAAAGTCTTGTGAGGTGCAAAAGTGTTTAATTTTTGAGGAGGTCCCATTTATCTATTTTTTCTTTTGTTGCACGTGCTTTGGGTGTAAGGTCCAAGAAACCACCACCTACGGCTAGGTCTTGAAGATGTTTCCCTACATTTTCTTCTAGTAGTTTTTGGTCCTGGCTTTTATATTTGGGTCTTTGATTCATTTTGAGTTGATTCTTGTATAGGGAGTGAGATAGGGGTCCTCTTTCATTCATTTGGTTATAGATATCCAGTTCTCCCAACACCATTTGTTGAAGAGACTGTTTTTTCCCATTAGCATGGGCTTGGTAGGTTTGTCAAAAACCAGTTGACTGTATAGGTGAGGGTTTATTTCTGGGTTGTTGATTCTATTCCACTGAGTGATGTGTCTATCTTTATGCCAGTACCATGCTGTTTTGACCACTGTAGCATTGTAATATGTTTCAAGGTCAGGAAGTGAAATTCCTCTGACATCACTTTTCTTTTTTGGAATGCTTTTGGCTATTCGGGTGCACTTACCCTTCCAGATGAATTTGGTAATTGCCTTCTCTAATTCTGTAAAGTAAGCTATTGGGATTTTGATTGGTATTGCATTGAATCTATAAATCAGTTTGGGTAAGATTGATATCTTTATGATATTTATTCTTTCAATCCATGAACATGGAATGTCTTTCCATTTGTTTAGGTCTTTTTAAATTTCTTTTAGCATTGTTTTGTAGTTTTCTGCATATAGGTCCTGTGTTTCTTTGGTTTAATTAACTCCTAGGTATTTGAGTCTTTTTGTTGTTATTGAAAATGGAATTTTCCCCCGATTTCCTCCTCAGGTTGTTCAGTACTAGTGTACAAAAACATTACTGATTTTTGCATGTTGATCTTGTATCCTGCCACTTTGCTGAACTCATTTATAAGCTCAAGTAGCTTTGTCGTGGATACTTCAGGATTTTCTAAGTACAGGATCATGTCATCCGCAAACAGTGAGAGTTTTACTTCCTCTTTTCCCATTTGGATGCCTTTAATTTTTTTTTTTCTTGTCTTTTGTCCTATTTAGAACTTCTAGTACAATGTTGACTAACAATGGTGACAGTGGACATCCTTGTCTTGTTCCCGATCTTAGAGGGAAAGCTTTCAACCTTTCACCATTGAGTATGATGTTGGCTTTGGGTTTTTCATATATGCCTTTTATCATATTGAGGAATTTTCCTTCTATTCCCATCTTTTGAAGTGTTTTTATCAAAAAAAGGATGCTGGATTTTGTTGAATGCCTTTTTCTGCATCTATTGAGATGATCATGTTGTTTTTTTCATTCAATTTGTTAATGTGGTATATTACATTGATTGATTTTCTTATGTTGAACCAGCCTTGCATACCAGGAATAAATCCCACTTGGTCGTGATGTATAAGTCTTTTGATATGCTGTTGGATTCAATTTGCAAGTATTTTGTTGAGAATTTTTGCATCTATGTTCATTAGAGATATTGGTCTGTAATTTTCTTTCCTTGTAGAATCTTTACCTGGCTTTGGTATTAGGGTGATGTTGGCTTCATAAAATGTGTTGGGTAATTTTCCCTCCTCTTCAATTTTTTGGAAGAGGTTAAACAGGATTGGTGTTAATTCTTTTCGAAATGCTTGGTAGAATTCACCTGTGAAGCCATCTGGTCCTGGACTTTTCTTTGCTGGGAGATTTTTGATGATGGGTTCAATCTCCTTAAATGTGATTAGTTTGTTAAGTTCTTGTATTTCTTGTAGCGTCAGTGTAGGTTGGTTGTGCGTTTCTAGAAATTTGTCCATTTCATCTAGGTTGTCTAGTTTGTTGGCATATAGTTTCTCATAATATCCTCTTACGATTCTTTTTATTTCTGTGAGGTCTTTTGTAACTTCCTCCCTTTCATTTCTGATTGTATTTATTTGCATCTTCTCTCTTTTTTTCTTTATTAGTCTAGCTAGGGGTTTGTCAATTTTATTGATCTTCTCAAAGAACCAGCTTTTGGTTTTGTTGATTTTCTCTATTGTTTTTCTGTTCTCATTTTCATTTATTTCTGCTCTAATCTGTATCATTTCTTTCCTTCTGCTTGCTTTGGGATTGGTTTGCTGTTCTTTTTCTAGTTTCTCTAGTTGTTGCGTTAATTCTTTGAGTTTAGCTCTTTCTTGTTTTGTAATATA
>JAQZBX010044732.1:0-21277 GCA_029593785.1 Cabassous unicinctus
AAAAAAAAAAAAGGCTTTCAACAGACACACTGCTTTATCCAGATTCAGTGTCAATGAGAGCCAAAATAGGAAAGGAAGTTACCACTGTCCAAAAATCATTCTCCCATTTTGAATTGTCTGTCACTCTGCCTTTACTTCTATAATGAGCAGAAAATCTTGCTTCATAGTTTAACCTTTCCCATTAAGTTACAAGCATAATGAAGACAGGGACTATAACTGACTTTACTAGACCCTAGCACTTGGTAGAGTTCTCTGTGTTCTTTTGAGTGTAGATAGTTAGCAATTATTGAAAACAACTAAGTGGAAAGCATTATTAGTCATTCAAACCTTATTTTAAGTAAGTTTAATCAGTTCACTTTTCTTTTTTACCCTTATCCAAGTGTAGCCCACTGAAGGAAATGAAACGTTTTTAGAAAGAGAAAAGGAAAAATAACTTTGGAGCCTAATGCTCTTCAGGATGAGGCTGGTGCTAGGAGGCTGCTCTATGAGCTTCAAAGCATGACCTGAAAACACTGGATTTTAGAGGTCAGAAAATCTATTTCTCTAATTCTTTTTTAGTTTGTTAAAATATGTCCATGCTCCAAGATCAACAAACTAAGAAGTATGAGCACATATGAATAAAGTTGAGTGTTGTCATCCTTTAAACTTATAACCCAGTAATTCTGGCACATGATATTATATGATTAGACACATATGTTAAGAAAATCATAAGTCACTTTAATTAAAATTACATTTAAGCAACTAAAAGCACTTCTGGAGGTAGCAGGCAATGGAGAAGAAAAAACTATTTTATGGTTATGTGTGAAACAAACACAGTGTTGAGTTCCTCTGAAGACCCCTAGATCTGGACAACTCATGGAAAGCTCTACCTTCTGTGGTGTTAACAATAGTAGCACCTTACTATTGAGAGCCAGCACTGAATTAAACACTTTATTCTTCATTAATTCATTTATATCCAGTTTGTTCCAGGGAGCCACCATATGGCAGTGCCAGTAACCTTTAGACCAGAATGAATATTGAAGCCAGAGAGAGGGAGAGACCTTTTTCTTTTATTTAGGAGTTGACTGCTTACACTGATTTCTGAAAATAGCATCCAGCAGTCCAATAACACGCAGCAAATCAAAAGCTAGTGAGAGAAACATAATAGAACAGTGAAGGACTCTTTCAGGTCAGAAAGAAGTTTGGGATGTGTAAGGAGGAGGCAGAGATTTAACTGGTGGCAGCTTATAGGTCCTGGGCCTCTAGGAAGAGAGAAAAGGAAAAGGAAAGAAATTTAGGAAGGAAACTGGGAAAAGAGAACAAATAATTTCTAGTCCTAATGCTTAGCCATAATGCCCTGAGTAAAAGGGAGGATGGACTTCTTTCTCTAGATATTTAAGAGAAGCTTTTAGTCTACCCTACAACAAACCTACAGAGGATCTCCCTTCCATCTGTCTACTGTCTGACCTATTTAATAAGTTCTCTGCCCTGTTTCTTTATTTTTCTTGCTGGTTTTTTTTTTTTCTGATTTTGTGGCTATCAGAATTTTTTAAGGTAATCTCACTTTCAAATATTCCCGTTATTGCCATAATTATCCTCAGATTTAGCAACCATCGGTTCAGTTCTTTTATTTGAAAAGTATTGTCACCATATGCATGAAGCAGCTTTCAAAACTTGAAGAAAGTTCTTTAACATGATCGTTTCATGTCACAATAGCCATGAATTTGGGTATCTGAGTGGGAATTCTGATCTAGAGGTTAGAGAGACTAGTGAAGGAGGACAGAGGATCATTAAACTCATTCTATCACTTTGTCCATAGTTACCCTACCACTTTCCCTTCATTCCAAAGCCTGGAAGGAAAGAGCCAGCTATTCTTCTCTGGGATCATGGGACAGTCTGAGAACACCTTGTTTTCTTCCATTGGAAAATGTGACATGAAAGCACCATGTCCCTTGCCAGGAGGGCTGCTTTGGTGGTCAGGGTTAGACTCTACCGCCAGAGAAGAGCACAACGAGAAGAGACACTATTGCTCCTTTCCACTGATTGAGAATAGAGGTCTTTTTCCTTTACCTATAGACCTGGAGCTTTCTCACAGTTGAGAAGTGTATCCATTCCTGGGATTATTCTTTAGTGAACTGGGTAGTGATCCAAATAGGAGTCTGACCTAGGCTTTGCAGGAACTGACCCAGTTTAACCTTAAATTGTGAACCATAAAAATGTTACCAGAAGAGTCCCCAGATGTATTTCAAGTCATTCATAAACATACCTCCAAAAAGGAACTGTGATGAGATACAATGCCAGGGAAACTGTTGTCAGGAGTCCATAAAAGCCAGAAAGAAATTAAGCCTGCAGGCAACATAAGGTGGTTTGTTACAGCCTGGGAATGGGAAGAGATAAAGAGAGAGTGCTGGGGTCTTCAAATGTCTAACATGGTATTTATCTTTGAATTGTACTAGAGAGCATCTCTTTCAATTTTTCTTTTGACTGGCATAAGCACTCCATGTTCTAGGAAACAATTTCAGTCTCCATATATGTAGTCCTTTGTAATTCATCAGGTTTTATTGACCTTCCCCACTTATAAATAGAAACTTCTAAAGAATTTATTTTGCAGCAAACCCAAGCAGTAGTAACAGTCTAAATATTTATGTGCTAAAATATTTCCTTTATACTAGTCCTTCCCTTAACCTGACTCTCTCCCACAATATTTTGGTAAATGCAGTCTGAAAACAGTAAGTTGCCTAAGTGTGTGCTTATAAAATGACATGGTATGTCGTGTTACAAAGAGGATTACAAATTGCTACTTCAAATACAGCTTGCTTTTAGGGGCGGGAATGGGGAAAGGAAAAAGAACACTTATTTTAGACTATAATAAAAAATAGTAAAAAGCCAAAAATGCTGATTTAAGAAAAGATACTGATAAATTGGAGCTAACTCAAAGAAAAGGACTAAAAATAATAAAAGGCCCCAAGGAATGAATATTTTAAAAATTGAGAGAATTTAAGAATCTAAAATGACAAACTACAACCAGTACTGCAAATACCTCTAGGGAACTGGATTCCAAAAGTCTGCATTGTTCAAAGGAGAAAAAATAAAAGCCTGAAATAAAAAACTACCCAAAGGAAAGAAGTTAACTTTTAAAACTAAATATTTTAAATATTTTCACTTAGATCAGCTCTTAGATGCTTGGAGACATTAAAAACTAGCCAGGCAAAGCATTTGTTTTCAGATGAAAAGCTATAACAGAGTAAGGGTGGTTTGATTTATTATATCATACATTTTACATTTTGTATTTCTTGTGTCTGGGCCTGAAAGAACACATTGGAACAGTTTGGGGCTGTTTAATGTACCTTAAACCTGTGTTCACCTAGTAGCCATGTAGTAGGACACACCCAAAGTTTGAAAAAATCATGGTCTGTAGTATGGCATTAAAATAATGATTACTTTTCATGGGCACTCATTTCCCTAGAATATGTTGTTTTTCAAAAGTATTGAGCATTTGGCAGTGCAAAAGAAAATCTGTAAACCTTTTCTATACCATGAAAAAAGAATAAAAACAAGGATTTGTAAATTATAAATACTATATATGAATATATGGTATCCTAAGCCATTTAATCATAGTTTTGAAAAAGACTGTCTTTTTAAAAACAAGGAAGAATAAGCCAAGAATAATCTTTACCTACTATGCTATGGTACCACCTTCCCAAATCAACCCCATTTTCTGTTCTTTGCACTCATAAGGTGTGTCAGAGATTTAAATATTGTATTCTTCCATTATGATAGAATTGTCTCTATACCTACTGTCTAGACAGGGCAGAGACTATTTCTGTTTAATTTTATTTATATAGAAGTTAACAGTCTTATACAAACAAATGCTTTTGAGGATGATCTTGATGGTAGTATAAGCAAATGGCCAAGAATTTTGTGATAAAGTGTGGAAACAACATTAGTACTCTATAGTGCATGCATATACTAGATGTTATATAAAATTTACAAATGTCTGGCTACTTTTGAATAACAGATTATTTCAGCACATTTTATGTTTCTAAATACTGCTCTGTTAAATTTGTTTACACAGAGGAAGAAATATCATTCTCCCCATTCATAAAGAAGGCAAGAGTCCTCAATTTTCCTTGTGTCTGCAATGTACAAATATTCTTGTAAACTTATTTTTTTAAAGAAAAAATTGGTTTTTAATCAACTAGAAGCCTTATTGATTGTATCAATTTTCTTGTGGTGTCATAAAGCATCTCTCCAGAAGCTGATGATTTCAAAGATGATATCCAAGATAGTGTGTTTAGTATTTTTCAAAGCAATTAGGACATTAACTTCTAAATCTCTGACTTTCTGGAGTATCAGGAAGTGTAGTTATTGCATGAATCAAATTACAATGAAAAACTGAAAACTTTGTACATGGTAAATCTCTATACAGATGAGTTATTCTGTTATTATGATACTTGTGGGACAAGAAATTACAATGACTTTGCTTGACTTTCCACTTCTGCAGCTGGAGGATCCCAGCTTCATCAGGGGTTCAGTCAGTGTCTTGCATGTTTTGGGTTCAACAGAAGAACCTTTTGTCAAATCTTTCTTCCCTTAATTTTTAAACATGTGTATTTCAAGGGAAATTTGATTCATGTGTTCCTGATTCATTTACACTTAAATCATCAAAATGTTATTTTGTAAGAGCTATTTGATGTCCAGGAAGCTTTCTGAACCTCTTACGTCCTTTTTCTTAAAACAGGAAGTTGCGTTTTGCCAAATACAAATAAACTTAAACATTAAAAAGCTTTAAGTTCCATTTCTACTCTAAACTCCAGGTTTTAAGTGCATTCTCAATTCAGCAAAATGTATTTTTGCACCCTTATAAAAATATGGGCAGAAGAAAAGACAGTGATAAAAGTGAGTAAAGGTGTTCATGAACATCATTCTTCTCAGAGTTATTCTCCAGTTGGGAAAGGCCATAAAACCTATGACAGGTGTTCTTGCAGCCATTAGATACAGGTGAATTACAAAAAGGAACACCTGTCTGCTTGTTGGTACTCTGCTGTCTCTGAATTTGGTTACTGTGTAGTCACAGAAAAGAAAAACTAAATGTATTAACACCTTAACTTCATTTTCTGCTAATTCTGTCTTGAGTCTTATTTATTTTAGAAAAGGAGGGAAGAATCAATACATAAACACATTTTTTTGAACAGAAGGGACTTTAAATAGAGAATCTATAGGAGTTTTATGTCTTAATAAGATGATATAACATCATCACTTATTAAATGTCATTGACAGTCTTTTCTTGGAATTGCATAAATGCAGAAAACTACCTCTGGTTCATGCTAAGAGGTCTCTTAATTATATCTTACTCTTACTACTTTAATGCAGACGTGATTCAGCCTGATCCTAGCGTTCTCTTCTAGCTGGTTTACTTTTTTTTTTTTTTTCTTTTCCAAAGATCTAAAAAAAAAATTATTACAGCAGTTTTATTTTTAAAGAAAAATCATGCAGAAAGTGTAAAGTTCCCATATACCACCCCCACAGTTTTCCCCATTACTCACATTTTGCATTAATTTGGTACATTTGTTATAATTGATGAAACAATGTTAATATAACTGTACTATTAACTGTAGTTCACAGTTTATATTAGGGTTTACTCTTTGTATAGTGCTATGTTTTTTAAAATTTTATTTTGGTAACATACAACCTAAAATCTCCTATTTTAACCACTTTCAAATATAGAATTCATTGCTTTTGATTACATTCACAATGTTGTTCTACCATCACCACCAACCATTCATTACCCAAACTTTTCCATCACCTCAAACAGAAACTCTGAACCTATTAAGTATTAACTCCCCGTTCTCCACATTCATGCCTGGTAACCTGTATTCTAGTTTCTGACTTGATGAATTTGCATAGTCCAATTATTTCATATCAATGAGATCATTGTCCTTTTGTGTCTGTCTTAGAAACAGGAAGTAAAGATAATTATGGGAGAGATTTGGGACTACTCGAAACAATTACCTTAATGTTCTTTGAATCAACTTAAACATTTCTTCAGTACCAATAAATACTCAAGTGGCTCCTGGGATGACAGGGATTTTGTAAAGGAAAAGAGTTTATTTAAACATTATTAAACAGTTCAACTGCAGAAGCTCCCATGTAATGATCACCAGCAAAATCTGTTGATAATATACAACAGTTATTAAACTTGCTAAGCTACAGAGAACAGCACCTTCTCAGTAGTGTCTGTATTGGGCGAATTTATGGAAGGGTAGAGAAAGAATTTGGGGAGTTGGGCTTAGTTATAGGGTTGTTTTGAAGCAGAAATAGGTCTAGGCAGAAATAGGTAGAATGTGTTAAACTAGACAAGTTAGTAGTCTTGTCTTTGGAACATGAGTCCGTGAAGAGTTCATGTTAAATCAGTTTGTGCTCTTATGGAACACATAGGTTGAAAGCAGCTGGTGTGAAACATTTATGCTTTGTTTTGCCTCTCATGGTTTGATATAATTTAATTTTGCCTCTCATGGTTTGATACAATTTCTGTTTTACAATTAATAGCATAATTTTGCAGGTTGTGGTTTTTATTTCTTACAATAAGTAAGTATTCTGTATAACTAGTACTCTCATAATACTCTACGGCCCTTATCCTGCTTTAATCTTCTTCCTAGTATTTATCACTGCCAAACAACTGATATATTATTTGTTTACTGATTCATCTCTGGCTTTACTCACCTGAGTGAAAGCACTATGAGGGCAGGGACTATGTTTTATTCACTATGAGAACATCTATAATACTAATAGTAAAGTTAATGTTTATGCTCTGTTTTGAACAATTTTATATTCATCCTAAAATAAATATTTAATTGTCTATACTCCATCTTGCTTAGAAAGAATTTATGCTTTCCCAAATGCTAAAGCCTATTATACTACTAAAGTTTTAGAAAAGATTCAGGAATTCCATTTTACAAAATAAAGAACAACGCTGTTCTTGGGATGCTTGTTTAAATGTAAAGAGATTTTCAGAGAAAGAAACCTGTGGATATGGATAGACCATCTAGTCAGAAGATCAGTAAGACAGTACAAGACTTGCATGAGACTCTAAACCAACTAGACCTGACAGACATATATAGAACACTTCACACAACAAAAACAGAACACACATTCTTCTCAAGTGCACATGGATCAGTCTCCAGGATAGACCATATGTTGGTCACAAAGGAAGTCTCAGTAAATTTAAAAATATTGAAATCATACCATGCATATTCTCTGATCGCAATGGAATGAAGCTAGACATCACTAACAGAGGGAGAAATGGAAAATTCACAAACGTGTGGAAATTAAGCAACACACTCTTAAGGAACCAGTGTGTCAAAGAGGAAATCACAAGTGAAATTAGTAAATATCTTGAGGTGAATGAAAATGAAAATACAACGTACTAAAGCTTATGGGATGTGATGAAGGCAGTGCTGAGAGGGAACTTTAAGCTCTAAACGCTTACATTAAAGAAGAAAGACTTCAAAGCAGAGACCTAACCTCAACGCTGGATGAACTAAGAAAAGAAGAGTAAAGAAAACAAAAAGCAAACAGAAGGAAGGAAATAACAAAGATTAGAGTGGAGATAAATGAAATAGAAAACAGAAAAACAACGGAGAATCAACAAAATCAAAAGCTGGTTCTTGAAAAGATCAGTAAAATTGACAAACTTTTAGCTAGACTGACAAAGTAAAAAAGAGAGAGGATACAAGTAACGAAAATCATAAGTGAAAATATGGATCATTACTACCAACCCTGCTGAAATAAGGACAATAACAGGAAACTATGGAAACTATGACCAACTGTACCTCATTAAATGAGATAACCTAGATGAAATGGACAAATTCTTAAAAGCTACCTATACCAATTCAAGAAGAAAGATGTGATCGCAACAGACCAATTACAAGTAAAGAGATTGAATCAGTAACCAAAAACCTCCCAACACAGAGCAGATGTGGCTCCAGCAGTTGGGTGCCCGCCTCCCACATGGGAGGTCCTGGGTTTGGTTCCCGGTGCCTCCTAAGAAAGACAAGCTGACGCAATGAGCAGATACAATGAGTAGACACAACAAGCCAGGAGCAGATGTGGCTCAAGTGGTTGGGTGCCTGCCTCCCACATGGGAGGCCCCAGGTTCCCAGTGCTTTCTAAAGAAGACGAGCAGACACGGTGAGCAGACAACAAGCAGAAACAATGAGCAGGCAGATGAGGGAGACATCTGGGATGGGGGGGAAGTTTAAAAAAAATACAACCCCCAACAAAGTAAAGCCCAGGACAACATGGCTTCACAGGGGAATTCTACCAAACAATACAAGAAGACAACTCCAATTATGCTCAAATTCTTCCAAAAAACTGAAGAGAAAACACTTCCTAACTCATTCTACAAGGCCAACATCAGTCTCGCCCAAAACCAGATAAGATACCACAAGAAAAGAAAAGATCAGACCAATATCACTTATGAATATATGTGCAAAAACCCTCAACAAAATACTAACAAGCCAAATCCAACAGCATATTAAAGGAATTATACATCATGATCGACTGGGACTTATATCTAAGAGTCAAACTACTAGCAGAAAAGGCAGGGGAATGTCTTTAAGACCTTGTGTTGGGAAATGGTTTCTTATACTTTACTCCCAAAGTACAAGCAACAAAAGAAAAAATAGATAAATTAGATATAAACAAAATTTTCATGGGAGAAAAAGCAATCTGCACAATGGGAGAAAATATTTAGAAATTAAATAATAAAGGTTAAATATCCAGAATATACAAAGAACTCCCTCAACTTAACAAAAATACAAACAACCCCATTAAAAAATGGACAGAAGACTTGAATAGACATCCCTCCAAAGAAAATACACAAATGACTAAAAAGCACATGAAAAGATCAACATCACTGCCATCAGAGAAACACAAATCAAAACTGCAATACCATTTCCCACCCATTAGAAGGGCTGCTATTTAAAAATAAATAAATAAAATAAATAAATAAATAAAATAGAAATAACAAGGGTTGAAGAGGTTGTAGAGAAATAGTAACATTCGTTCATTGCTGGGGGCAATGTAAAATGGTGCAGCTGCTGTGGAAGATATTTTGATAGTTCCTCAGAAAGCCAATTATAGAACTACTCTATGACCTAGCAATTCAACTACTCAGTATATACCTAAAATAATTGAAAGCAGAGACTCAGACAGATGTTTGCACACTGATGTTCATAATAGCATTATTCACAATTGCTAAAAGGTGGAAGCAGCCCAAGTGTCCATCACCCAATGAATGGATAAATAAACTGTGGTATACGTACAGAGGAATATTATTTAGCCATATAAAGAATGAAGTCCTGATACATGTGAAAACTGGTGAAAATTTGAAGACATTATGTTGAGTGAAAAGAGCCAGACATAAAAGGACAATATTGTATGATCTCACTGACTTGAAACAATTAGAATAAGCAAACTCACACAGTCAGAATATAGAATAGAGGTTGCCAGGGGACAGTGTTGGATAGGGAATGGGAAGTTAAGGCTTAAAATATGCATGGTTCCTATTTGTAATGATGGAAATATTTGGTTAATTAATGGTAGTGATGGTAGTACATCATTGTTAATGCAATTAATAGCACTGAAATATGTATCTGAAAATGATCACAGAGAAAACCACAAGGCAGAGGAGTTTGGAGTTCTCATGCTGGAGCCCTGGGAAGTAAATACACAGAGAAGCAGATATGTGAGGAAAGAAAGAAGGCTCCATTAGACATGGCAGAGGCCTCAGGAAGAGAGACGAACCATTCGCCTGATAGTTTATAGCTGGCCTTGTGGAGCGAGCAGAACAGCTGAGCATGGAGAGGAATGAGCCCCGGGGAAAAGATGAGACTTATCCCAGCCTAAAGCTGATATTGGAAGAAGCTGGGACCATGGAGCCTTAAGAGGAAAAGGTAGGCTGAATCCTTGCAGACATCAGCAGCCATCTTACTCCAACACGTGGCAACAGACTTTGGTAAAGGAAATAACTTACGCTTTATGGCCTGGAAACTGTAAGCTTCTACCCCCAAATAGATATCCTTTATAAAAGCCAACAGATTTCTGGTATTTTGTATCAGCACCTCTTTGGCTGACTACTACAGTAATAGAATAAAATTTTTAAAAAAAATCCATGGAACTATACTACATAAACAATGAACGATCATGGGCTATAGTTAATAGTACAATTATAAAAATATGTTATCATCAGTTGTAACAAATGTTTCACACCAATGCAAGGTGTTAGTAATTGGGTGGTATATGGGAATCCTGTATTTGTTGCATGATTGTTCTGTAAACCCACAACTTCTCTAATAAAGAAAAATAAAAGTTATAGTAAGTATTTCCTCAGAGGGATTTTCTGCAGTCTTCCATAGTAAACACTAATCTGAAGTCATGAAATAAAAGCAAACTATCAAAAAGCCTTTGCTAGGGATAGCGAAAATAAATTTTTAAAATATTTATTTTAGTAACATATGTGCACACACATTCTTCCTTTAATGACATTCAGATATATAATTTAGTAGTGTTAATTACATTCACAATGTTGTGCTAGCATCATCTTCATCTATTACCACATTTCCACTAACCTAACAGGAATTCTGTACCAACTGAATGTAAACTCTCAATTCCCTAAACCTCCCCAGAATGTATTCTAGTTTCTGATTTGATGAATTTGTTTATTCTAATTATTTCATATCAGTGAAATCATACAATATTTGTTCTTTTATGTCTGGCTTATTTCACTAAACATGATGCCTTCAATGTTCATCCAGTTGTGTCAGAATCTCACTCCTTTACACTGCTGCATAATATTCCAATATATGTATATACCACACCGTGTTTATCCATTCATCTATTTATGGACACTAGAATTGCTTCTATCTATTGGCAATTGTGAATAATACCATTTTGATTAACAGTGTGCAAATATCTGTTCGAATCCTGGCGTACAATTCTTTTGAGTCTATACCTACAAGTGGTATTGCTGGGTCATGTGGTAACTGTACACACACTTAACATTCTAAAGAACTACCCTCCAGAGTCACTGTACCATTTTACTTTGCCACCAACAATGAATGGGTGTTCATGCTTCTCTACATCAATGCTATTGATTTTTGCATATTAACCTTGTAGCTCACCACTTTGCTGAATTATTAGTTCTAGTAGCATTGTTGTGGATTTTCAGAATTTTCTAGAGGACCATATCATCAGTGAATTGCGAAAAGTTTTACTCTTTTCTTTCCTATTTGGGTACCTTTTCTTTCTTTATCTAGCCTAATTGCTCTAGCTAGAATTTCTATCACAATATTGAATAACAATAGTGACAGTGGGCATCCTTGTCTTGTTCCTGATCTCAGTGGGAAAGCGTTCAGACTTTCACCATTGAGTACAATGCTAGCTGTAGGTTTTTCATACATGCACTTTACCATATTGAGAAAGCTTCCTTCTATTCCTGTCTTTTGGAATGTTTTTTTTCCCCAGGAAAGGGTGCTGTATTTCATCAAATGCCTTTTCTGCATCAATTGAGAGTATCATGTAATTTTTCCTCTTCACTTTATCAATATGGTTTATTACACTAATTGATTTTCTTGTGTTGAACCATCCTTGGATACCTGGGATAAAACCTACTTGATTGGGGTGTATAATTCTTTTAATGTGCTTTGGATTTAATTTGCAAATATGTTGTTGAGGATTTTTTTGCATCATTTGCAGATCTGGTCTTTCGGTAACATATTTTATCAGTTGTTTGTGAAGACTTTGAACTCACCCTCATTTTTGAAGGACAGTTTTGCTGGATACAGAATTCTTGGCTGGCAGTTTTTCTCTTTCAGTACCTTAAATATATCATACCTCTTTCTTCTCATCTCCATGGTGAGAGGTCGTCACTTAATCTTATCAATTTTCCCTTGTATGTGCTGCTTTGCTTTCCTCTTGCTGCTGTCAGAGTCCTCTTTATCTCTGATACTTGTCATTCTGAATAGTAGGTGTCTCGGAGTAGATCTATTTGGATTTATTCTGTTTGGGGTATATTGTCCTTCTTGGATATTGGTACTTATGTCTTTCATAAGAGTTGGGAAGTTTTCAGTCATTATTTCCTCAAATATCCTTTCTGCTTTTTTCCCATTCTCTTCTCCTTCTGGGACACTGATAATGTGTGCGTTTGTTCGTTTCACATTGTCATTCAATTTCCTGAGACCCTGTTCCATTTTTCCCATTCTCTTCTCATTCTGTTCTCCTGTCTTTTCCAGTTCAGATATTCTGTCTTCGAAATCACTAATTCTGTCTTCAAGCAATTCAAATCTGCTCTTATGTGCCTCTAACATATTTTTAATCTCATCCATCGTGTCTTTTCTCTCCCATAAGGTCTGTTACTTTTCTTTGCAGACTTTCAAATTGTTCTTTATGCTCACCCAGTGTCTTCTTAATATCCTTTATCACTTTAGTCATATTTTCTTTCAGTTATTTGAATTGATTTAGGAGAATTATGTGATTATCATTGATTAAGTGTCTTAAATCCTGGATCTCTTCAGGATATTTGGCTTGTTCCTTTGGCTGGGCAATGTCTTCCTTTTTCCTAGCATGGCTGGTAAGTTTTTCCTGTGTATAGGCATCTGAATATATTGGTGAATTTACTCTGATGGCCAATTTCTCTCTATTGCCTATTGTTGTTGTTTTCACAGCTTTTCTTTGATATTTGGTTCAACTTATTCTAAGTCTTTAAAAATTGCCCAGCTTAAGTTATCAAAATCTTGCCAAAGACTCACTAATGAGGTGTAGATTTTCTCACAGGAGTTAGGGTACAGAAAGAACCAAAAGCAGTTTTTGTCCATGCGATTTCCGGACCAGCCAGCAGATGGTCTGGTAGTTACAGTGACAGAGTGCACCTTTCCATGGAGGTGTTTCAATCTCTGTTTTCCTGTGTTTTGTTCTGGCCAGAGCCAAGATTCAAAGCAGGCTCTGCTAGCCAAATTCACTGAAGAAAAGCACCCCCCATCCCCCTCCCTTTTCCCTTGTAACAGCTGACAAGGAGGAAGACATCTGTTTCCCTCTCAGTCAGCTGTAGTGAGCCAGGGGTTTTACTCCAGCTTAATATCTTGGGATGGGGTAGGGGAGCCCTTCGCGGCCACCACAGGCATTTGGTAACATCTTTGTTGTTTTGGATTCCTCTTCTCTCTGTCCCTCACCCTCCTGAGAGTTGTGTAGCATTGGTCTGGTCTGCTGACCCTCAAAGCAGGTCCCTCAGACAGCTTTTGGTTCTTTCTCCATTGTTTTTGTGAGAGAGTTGAGCCCTGCCTTTCTATTTCGATGCCATTTTCCCACAATTCCATCTGTGATAAGTTTTAAAATTAGGAAGTGTGAGTTCTTCTTCTGTAACATATTTCTGGCTATTTGGGCCTCCTTATTCTTCCATACAAATTTGATGATTGATTGGCTTTTCCATTTTAGAAAAGAAGGCTCTGGGAATTTTGATTGAGATTGTGTTGAAACTCTAAATAGTTTTGGGTTGAATTGACATCTTGACAATGTTTAATTTACCATGAGCACAGAACTTTCTTCCATTTATTTACATCTTCTTTGACTTCTTTTGTTAATGTTTTATAATACACTGCATATAAGTTCTTTACATCCTTGGTTAAACTTATTCCTAGATATATGCTTCTTTTAGTTGCAATTGTAAATAGAATTTTTTTTCTTTATATTTTCTCTTAGATTGTTCATTGCTAGTATATAGAAACATTCCTGATTTTTGCTTGTTGATCTTGTATCCCATCACGTTGCTGAATTCATTTATTAGCTCTAGTAGCATTGTTGATTTTTCAGCACTTTCTATTTGCAGGATCATGTCATTGGCATTTAGTGAAACTTTTACTACTTTCCAATTTGGATGCCTTTTATTTCTTTTTCTTGCCTTATTGCTTTGGGTAGAACTTCCAGTACCGTGTTGAATAACAGTGCTGACAGTCAACATTCTTGTCTTGTTCCTGATCTTACAGGAAAAGTTTTCAGTCTTTCACCATTGAGTATGATGTAGCTGTGGGTTTTTCATATATGCCTTTTAACATGTTGAGGAAATTTCCTTCTATTCCTAGTTTTCTGTTTCCGTGAAGAAGGGGTGCTGAGGTTTTTCAAATGCCTTTCTGCATCAATTGATATGATCACATGTGTTTTCCCTTCATTATGTTAATGCTTATTACATTAATTGGTTTTCTTATGTTGAACTACTCTTGCATACCTTGATCCCACTTGATCTTGGTATATAATTGTTTTAATGTGCTGTTGGATTCAGTTTGCTAGTATTTTATTGAGGATTTTTGCATCTATACTCATAAGGTTCTATAATTTTCTTTACTTGTGGTAGCTTTATCTGACTTTGGTATTGGGTAATGTTGACCTTATGGAATGGGTTAATAAGTATTCCCTCTGCTTCAATTTTTTGGAAGTGTTTGAGCAGGGTTGGTGTTAAGTCTTGGAATATTTGGTAGAATTCACTGTGAAGCCTTGTGGTCCTGGGCTTTGCTTTGTTGGAAGGTTTTTGATCACTGACTCAACGTCTTGTAATTGGTCTGTGGAGAACTTCTATTCTTCTGGAGTCAATGAAGATTGTCCATGTGTTTCTAGGAATTTGTCCATTTCATGTAGGTTATCTAATTTTTGGCCTCCAGCTGCTCATAGTATCCTCTCACGTTCCTTTTTATTTCTGTTGGGTCAGTAGTAATGCCCCCCTCACATTTCTGATTTTGTTTCATCTCTCTTTTTTTCTTTTGTCAGTCTAGTTAAAACTTTGTCAATTTTTTTTCATCTTTTTAAAGAACTGACTTTAGATTTTATTCTACTTTTTAAATTCTCTATTTCATTTCTTTCTGCCTTAGTGTTTATTTCCTCCCTCTGCTCACTTTGAGTTTAGTTTGCTCTTCTTTTTCTATTCCTCCAGATTTTCAGTTAAGTCTTTCCTTTGAGCTCTCTTCTTTTTTAGTGTAAGCATTTAGAAGTATAAATTTCCCTCTGAGCACTGCTTTTTTCTGTTTCCCATAAGTTCTGATATGTTGTGTTTCATTTGTCTCAAGATATTTACTGATTTCCCTTGTGATTCCTTTTCTGACCCATGGATTGTTTAAAATTGTTATTTAACTTCCATATACTTGTGGATTTTCCAGTTCTCTGCCTGTTGTTGATTTCCGACTTCATTCCATTTTAGTCAGAGAAGATGCTTTAGTAAGTTCAATCTTTTAAAATTTGAGATTTGTTTTGTGACCTAAGATATGGTCTGTCCTTGATAATGATCCACATGTACTTGAGAAGAATGTGCATCCTGCTGTTTTGTAGTGCAGTGTTCTGTATATGTTTGTTAGGTCTTGTTCATTTATTATATTGCTTAAGTTCTATATTTTCCAATTGATCTCCTGTTTAGATTTTCTATCCATTGATGAGAGTAGTGTATTGAGGTTTCCAACTATTATTGTAGAGATGTCTGTTTCTCCCTTCATTTCTTCCAGTGTTTCTGTCATGTATTTTAGGGCATGGTGGTGAGGTGCATACATATTTATGATTGTTTTTTATTCTTGGTAGATTGACCCTTTTATTAATATATAGTGTCCTTCTTCATCTGTTGTATTGGCTTTTGACTTAAAGTCTCTTTTGTCTGATATTAGTGTAGCTTCCCATAGCTCTCTTTCAGTTATTTTTTTGCATGGATTATCTTTATTCATCCTTTCACTTTCAACCTATTTGTGTCTTTGGGTCTAAGGTGAGTCTCTTGTAAACAACATATATTTGGAGTATGCTTTTTTTATCCATTCTGCCCATCTGTGTCTTTTTTATTGGGGAGTTTATCCATTAACATTGTGTTATTACTGTAAATGGCTTACTTTAGCCATTTTACCCTTTGTTTTATGTATGTCATATCTTTATTGTCTCTTTTCCTTTATTGCTTCTTTTCCTTTATTACAGCCTTTTCTGTATAGTTGATCTTCTGTGATGTAAATGATCCCTTTCTCATTTCTGTTTCTGTATATTTTTAAAATATTTTCTTAGTGTCTATCCTGGTGTTAGTATATTATATAACCTAAGCATTTAACCTACAACTTTGAAAAGATGCCAACTTAACTTCAATAGCATACACATTATCTGCTCCAATGTCCCTCTGTATCCCCTCTTTATATTATTTCTGTCCCACATTGCTGCTTTACATTTTGCATGTCTGTTATCAGGAAATATGGTTATTTTTATTCAATTGTATTCTAACTCATATAGGAATTAAAGAATAGAGTTATATATTGAGGATACAATACTATTGGCCTTTGCATTTACCCATTTACCTTTTATGAAGATCTTCACTTATTCATACTGTTCTAAGCCACTCTCTTCAGTCTTTTCCTTTCAAGCTGAAGACCTCCCTTTAGCAATTATTGTAGGGCATATATTTTGGTGATAAATTCTCTGTTTTTGCTTGTCTTTGGATGTCTTAAACTCTCTATTTCTAAAAGAAAGTTTTGCCAGATATAGAATTTTGGGCTGGCAGTTTCTTCTCTTTCAGTTCCTTCAATATATCATCCTATATTCTTGCCTCCATGGTTTCTGATGAGAAATTGGCACTTATTGAGAATCCCTTGTATGTGATGAATCATTTTTCTCTTGCTGTTTTCAGAATGTTCTCTTTATATTTGTATTTGACATTTTGGTTAGTATGTGTCTTGGAGTAGGTCTATTGGATTTATTCTGTTTTGAGTACATTGTGCTTCTTGGACATGTATATGTCCATGAGACTTCCATGAGAGTCTTGGAAGATTTTTCACCATTATTTCTTCAAAAATTCTTTCTTCCCCTTTCCCCTTCTCTTCTTCTGGGACTACCATGTTGCCTACATTGGTATGCTTCATACTGTCACACAGGTCCCTTAACCACTGCTCTTTTTCTATTCTTTTCTCTATCTGTTCTGATTTCAGTTGTCCTGTCTTCTAGTTTGCTGATTCTTTCTTCTGCCTGTTCACATCTGCTGTTGTATGTCTCTAGTGTATTTTAATCTCCATTTTATGCCTTTTATCCCCATAACTTCAGTTATTTCTTTTTTAAACTTTCTGATTCTTCATTTTGTTTAACATTTTCTTCTTAATAACCTTTATATCTATATCCATATTTAGTTTATTTCAATTCATATTTTCTTTCAACTCCTTGAATTCATTTAGGGATATGTTTGAACTTCTTTGCTTAGTTGTTCCAAAGTCTGTATCTCCTCTGAAGTTTTAATTTGTTCCCTTGTCTGGGCCATATCTTCCTGTTTCTTACTATGGCTTATAATTTTTTGCTGATATATGTGTATCTTATTACTTTGATTGCTAATTCTGAAAACCAGTTTCTGCTTCTTGCCTAGGGTTTTGTTGAAGATTGGCTATGTGTTAAGACTCCTCTTTGAGACCTGATCCAGTTTATACTGAACCTTTAGAGCAGCCTGTGTTTAACTGTTCAGCTTTTCACAGACTGCGTTTAACTGTTCAGCTTTTTGCACTGGTTTTTCACCCTGGCCATATAGTGCAACTTTTAAGGTTGCCCTTTAATTTGCAGTTCTTTTACCTCCAGGAGAATGCTTCTTTTCCTCTGTTCCTTCTCCAAGAGTCCTGAGCTGTTCTATTTTTCTACAGATTTTCCTCCCCAACTCCTATGAATTGATTAACTGCTGCTCCTCTCTCACATCCCCCTTAACATTACAGTTTTTAGTCTTGGGGCCCATCATGCCTTACAGCATTTCAGTTTTTCCATGAGGATTTTCTATCTCCGGGAATTTCCATGTTAGGTTATCTCTCTTGTCTAAGGAAGTAAGATGGAGTTAGTATGCTTTTTTTGTTGTTGTTGGTTGGTTGGTTTGGGTTTTTTGTTGTTGTTGCTTTGTTTTTTGTGCTCCAGCAATTAGAGACCTGCTTGGGTATATGCACCATTTGCCAGCAATTACACCATGAATCTCTTTTGTTTCCTTGTTAGGGTATCTTTTCCCAGGGAGCCAATGAGGTCAGTGTTCCAAAAGTGCCCATTTTTACATTTAGGTGCTCCATCAATTAGAGACAATGTTGGTTATGTGTACCTCTTGCCAAGAGTTCTGCTATGGGTATCTTGTTTCCTGGGATCCCTTTTGTATGCATGTACTCACCAGCTACTTGGGTTTCTCCCTAGATCTATGTGGCCTTGAGTCCCTTGACTGAATGTGAGTTGGGTTCTAATTCACTGCCTTAAATGACTCTGTAGTGTGCAGCCATGGAAGGAGATGCCTGGGCCAGAAGACTGCCACTGTATGCCTCTTAAGCCACCCAGGATAAGTAAGGAGGGGGGTGTAGACCAGCAAGTCTGAGTTGAACATCTTCTACTTTTTTTTTTTTTAAGTTTTATTTTTTCATTCAGCATTTGTGGAGTCCTCCTCCAGTCTCTATCATCCTCCAGAGTTCTAAGCATTCTGGGATTTGTCCTTTCATTGGTTGTCTCTCAAGTAATGTCTTATGTCACCTTCTTGATGATGTAGATCTAACATGTGTCCTTTTAAAGTTAAATCTCATTTGTTTTCACTGAGGTTTATCATTCATTAGATAATAGTCATTATTATTCATAGTTTTACATTTAAAATTGTCCTTTATACAATCTACATTTAAAATATTCTTGTTTTCCACTGGTCTCTCCAAAATTATTTAAAATTAAAATTCAGAGACTCTCCTAATTCTCTAATTATTTTTCTTCATTGGTTTCATTAAATAATGGTAGTGACAACTACCATGTACTAAGGGTGTTCCTTGTGTCAGTATTGGGCCAACATAAACTCATGATATTCTCAAAACAGCCTTGCAAACCTTGTAGTAGTTTTGCCTCCATTCTAAACATGTAAACCTAGGCTTAGAGTTACGCACCATCATGCAGCCACACACCTATCTGAGGAGGAATTCCATGACTTTTCTACTCTGCTATGCTGCCGTAAGCTAAAACAATACAGGTATAAATGATGTTTTCTTTTTTGTTGTTGTTCCCCATGTTTAATTATAGATACTTTGCAGCATAAGTTTTAGAAAAAAAACTCATAACCCCCTCCAAATTTTTTAATGAAATTATAATAACGTTTTTTTTGCTAGTTGCCAAACCATAACTCTCAAATCAGAACTGAAAGGGATAGAGATGTTTTCAACTAACCCCCTGATTTTATTAGGTTCTAGTTAAATTAGAAGCAAATCAAAATATTACTATAAGGATGATTCTTTGAACCAGTTAATATCTTTCAGAAACTGTATTTCAAGGTGGTACATTCCAAACTAGTATAAATCAGAAGATGTATTTTTAGCCAGTTACCTTCCCATTTAACTTCAATCAGAATATATATTTCAAGGTGATTTCATTCGCAAATGTCTACATTTTGAGGGCAAAATAATCACATAATCTTTCATATTATATGGGAGGGTTCATTGGTAGTGACCAGAACACCTGCATTTTTGTTTTTTTATCATAAAGTTTAAAAAAAAATTTTTTTCATTTATTTATATATATTTTTGAAGATACTTAGATTATACAAATGTCACATAAAAAATAGAGGGGATTCCCATATGCCCTGCTCCCCATACCTCCCACATTTTCTTACATTAACAACATCCTTCATTAGTGAGGTACATTCATTGCAATTGATGAACGCATTTTGGAGCATTGCCACTAAGCATGGATTAAAGTTTACATTGTAGTTTACACTCTCTCCCACCCGATTCTGTACCTTATGGCAAGATTTATAATGGCCTGTATCTGTCCTTGCAATATCATTCAGGACAATTCCCAAGTCCCCAAAATACCCCCATATTACACCTGTTTCACCCTCTCTGTGCCCTCAGAACCTCCAGTGGCCACTGCCTCCACATCAATGATATGATATCTTCCATTGCTAGAATCACAATAAGTCTATTGTAGAATACGAGTAAGTCTACTTTAGTCCATAGTTCATTCCCTAATCCTGAGGATTCTGGGATGGTGATGTCCATTCCACCTGTAATTGAGAGGGGGCTGTGATCCCATAGGGCCAATGAATGGGACTCTCTTGCTTGCAGTTGTAGACTGTCTTGGTTCCTTGGTATGGTAGTTGTCCATCATCACCTCCTGGTTAGTTGTCCTGGGTGAGACCAATGAACTGGAGAGTAGGTGTTGCAACTCTGTTGAGATTCAGGACCCAGCTGGCACATGGACAGCCCAAACATTTAAGTCTCTTGGGTGTATACCTACCAACTCTAGTACAAATTATAAGTTCAGTTAGAAAGACAGAAGAGCCACGTGTAGGGAAACCACAACTGAGTCTAACTCTGGGTTGCTTAAATTCCAAAATCGGGCCCACTGGCAAGGCACCAAACTCCTGAGCTACCTGCCCCGACTATAGTGTCTGAATGTGTCCAGAGCACTCAGGAGTCCCACTATTTGGGGTAGTATCTATGTTAGCAGTCAAAGAGATCCTGTTGAGATATGTATAATCATAACCTCTGGAATGACCTTCTGACCCACTTTGAAGTTTCTTAACCAGATAAGCTCATTTGTCTTTACCTTTTCCCCCTTTTGGTCAAGGTCTTTTTCTAGTTGCATTTCTAGTTGGTGTTGGTAGTAATCCCTCGGTACTAGGGAGGCTCATCCCCGGGAGCCATGTTCCACACTGGGGGGAAGGTAATGTATTTATATGCTGAGTTTGGCTTAGAGAGAGACCACATTTGAGCAACAAGGAGGCTCCCAGGAGGCAACTCTTAGGCACCCTATAATACTAGGCTAAGTTTCAATTTCAAAAGTCAAGGTTCATATGCATAATCATCAATATCAAGGGCCCATCAATGGACCATCCTCCTTTGCTAGTCATTGCCCCTGTACTCGGGGGATTCTTGCTGATCCATTAGAGAATGTGACAGAGCTCCCCCGGATGGGAATTTGATATTCCTTCAGTTATTGTGTGAATCTCCTCCCATCGTGACAATGCCCCATGAACATTTGAACACATTTATACGCCTTATATGTATGCCTAGGTGAGCTTCCTCCCATGTATCCCCCGTCACTGACACTGTGCACCAATGATCCTCCCCTACCACAGTTGTAACCCTTCTGTGATCCAAAACTTCTTTAAAAATGAAGCCAATAAAATAGCCAAATACACTTAATAAGAAAATGAAATAATGTAGTTTTAAAAATATGAAATAAAATTTTTAAAAAGTTTTTTAAATAAATTAAAAAAATAAAACTTGTGATAATAAAAAATAATGAAAAAATATTT